>WUAP02129700.1:0-14151 GCA_015163945.2 Stichodactyla helianthus | reverse complement strand
GGGGGGGGGGGGGTGGGGGGGGGGCGGGGGGGGGGGGGGGGGGGGGGGGAGAGCCGCCCAAAAAAGTGGGTCGTGGGGGGTCAGCCGAGAATTTTGGTCATACTGGGGGCTCAAGCGAAAAGAAACTATATGTAGACGGGGGGATTCAGGTAAAAAAATATGTAAACGGGGAGATGAGTCGTGAAAATATTCATAGACAGATTCTGAAATCCCCACCACTGAGTCCCGGGGAAAAGTTAAGAGAAGAAGTTCAAAAAACAGTTTACATACATGTGGGATTGCGACGCAGTGTTTAGCGTTCTTTCGACGATCAGCTTGTGTGAAACAGAACATTAGGCTAGCAATGTGTTGCTTGGGCGAATTATTTCATGTATCAAGTGAAAGATGCCACGAACTAGAGTTAATGAATTGAATCTTTTACTCTACCAGGAAGAGAATATTAAAACAATTCTTATCAACCCCAACATCGCGTCGGTACAGACAAACGAAGTGGGAGAAAAACAGGTTAGTTGTTAATGTATTAATAAACTTATTATGTAGTTAGTCAATCGGTCGGTCGGTCGGTCGTTCGTTCGTTCGTTCGTTCGTTCGTTCGGTCGGTCGTTCGGTCGGTCGGTCGGTGGTTCGTTCGTTCGTTCGTTCGGTCAGTAAGTTGGTCGGTTAATCGGTCATTCAGGGAATCAGTGGTCTGAAAATGGTCCGTATTCCTTTATTCAAAGTAATAAGCAAATATTATTGTCTAAAACTTTTAGTCTTACCGTTATCTCTTTGATTTGTACACAGGCAGATGTGGTGTACTTTGTACCTGTCACCTCAGAATTCATTGAAGACGTCATCAAGAGAGAGAGACCAGACGGATTGTTGTTATCCATGGGGGGACAGACTGCACTCAATTGTGGTACGTTTGCCCTCCAGAGGACTGAATTTGTTTGATTAACCTTAAGAGACGTAACGATGAAACTAGGGGTACAGTGATCACGGGCTGCCTTGACGGATGTCATCAATAGACCTTA
Source organism: Stichodactyla helianthus (assembly GCA_015163945.2). NCBI lineage: Eukaryota > Metazoa > Cnidaria > Anthozoa > Actiniaria > Stichodactylidae > Stichodactyla > Stichodactyla helianthus. The sequence goes on along the minus strand of WUAP02129700.1, from coordinate 13,138 downwards.
CTGACCCTTAGACCCCATGAGAGTAATTTAATTCTTTGTTTATGCGGTCCAAACTCGTTCTGAAGTGCTTCAACACGAGGCCCGTCGTTCCATAACGTATTAATTAATCAACGTGGCCGCTGCGTGAGAAAGGCGTAGTCTTAACCGTTACGGTGCCATGTTGCGGGCCGTTTTGGTTGTATTTATTATGTACTTTTATCTGTACCTCCAATAATGAACGGCTCCTGACCAGTGTTGTAAGGGGTAACAAGTAAAATGGACATTTTTGGGGACAAAGAGAATTTATGATACTAAAAACTCTCTACATTGGAGGGGTGAGGGGTAGGATGAAATGAACGAATTGGCTAATTATGCTTACAAGTTGTTTTGCTTGTTGTCAGGTGTTGAGCTGTTTGATAAAGGAGTGTTACAGCAGTATGGTGTCCAGGTAAATGCAAATATCTATGATTTACAACCGCTCTTATACCTATACCTGAATGGCAAATTACTCACATACTGTATTTAGGAAGCTTTCGTTTTTTATGGGATGAAGGGGGGTCGGTGAAACTTTGGGCCTGGGCTGCCATTCATAATTGCCCCCCCCCCCCCCCCCGCAACATCCAAGACTTCAGTCATACCTTCAGCAGCCTCGCACCTCTGCAACTTAATAACCCCCCTACAAGACTTCTCAAGATAACCCCCTCAATTTTGCCAACCCCCCCTAGATATCAAACATTCAAATTTATTGGCATGGTTCAAGCTAGTGATCTTGATCATTTCATTTCTCAGGTTCTTGGTACGCCTGTGGAATCTATCAAAGCCACTGAAGACCGCCAGATATTTGCTGATAAGCTAAAAGAAATCAATGAAAAGTTGGCTCCAAGTGTTGCTGTTTATAGCGTGAGTATTTTTAAATAAAAATTAAGAGTGTAGTTAGCATTTTCCTTTGTAGCCCGGTATCGCTCCCCAGTTCTGCCCAAAAAACCGTCCCTCGCACCTCGAACAAGAATAGAATTTTCATCCATTAAGTAAGGTAAAGTAAAATAACTTTGATGTCGGGAGTTCCTTCAGCTACGAGGCTGGTATCAGTGGAAGCCGTCAGGTCACTGAGAATCGAACCATGGACCTCTCCCTTAGCAAGCGCACTAACCAACTACGCCATACTTGCTTCTATAGTAGAACAGGTATAAATCCAATACCTACTTTACTGAATTCATTTTAGGTTGAAGAGGCTTTGAAAGCAGCCAAGACTATCAAGTACCCTTTAATGGTACGATCGGCCTATGCCCTTGGGGGACTGGGTTCTGGAGTATGTAACGATGAAGCCAAGTTAAAAGAAGTCGCAACACGAGTAAGTACAGAAAAATGGGATTGGATGGGATTGTTGGAGCTAGGATGGGATTGGATGAGATTGGATAGAATATGATTAGTTTTACTTGTTTACTTTATACTACAAATCTGTGACCTCGTGGTAGAATTGCCCTATTTCATTATGACGTCACATCAAAACAATCTATTGTTTAAACGCTAAGGATCATGGTCGTGGGAGGGGGACAAAACAGTAACAACATGAAAATCGATATTAAATGCGCTTTGTGGACCGTAGAAAAGCATTAACAGCCACCAAATACAGTAAATATTGTGTATTACACATCAGTACATCTTGAAACCAGACAATATGACTGTAAACGTTTCTTGATAGAGCAAATTTTGTTCAAATTTCTATTGTTCTAGATGATTTTGTTCCCCTCATAAACAAGCCGTGACGTCATAATGAATTAGGGTAATTGGAAGTTAGAAGTGGACTAGCCCAAACGAAACCCCCTGAAGTACGCGAGAGAGCCAAAAAACAACTCTACTCACAAATAAAGGCGGTTTCATTTATTAAATCCACAAAACCTGGACATCCCACGGAAATGGATGGGAAGAAATGGAATAAAATAGTGTTTTGTAGAATGAGACAGGAATAAGTGATTGTCCCCCGCCCGATTCTCCCATTTTTTGTGAAATAAACATACAAGATTTTCTTTCCAACAGGCTTTCGCCATGTCAAATCAAATCCTGATCGAGAAATCCTTACTTGGATGGAAAGAGGTTGAATACGAGGTGGTAAGAGATGCAGCTAATAACTGTCTGACCGTCTGCAACATGGAGAATCTTGACCCACTGGGGGTACACACGGGAGATTCTGTGGTAGTGGCACCAAGCCAAACACTGTCCAATAAAGAGTACCACATGCTAAGGGAAACGTCTATCAATGTAAGTCGCTGGAAAGAAATAATGTACTGATAAACTTGAATTTTCGGACGCCGCCTTATGAAGCAAGTTTTCAATTCGCTAAATGAATCTTATGAATCGCATTATCAGAATTTACAGAGTAAAACAGCCATCAGCACTGCCGAACACGCTTATAGCTATCTAGAATAGATTTTGTATGAGTGGGAAACAACAAGGAAAATTTGTAGCAGTGATGTAACAGTACCTTATACTTCACCGTAACCGTAAATACGCATTGTGATTGCATATGAAAAAATAGGAAGCCATTTACTGCACACCGTACCGTGTACGTGCTGTAAGTCAGTACCGTATGTTTCCAACTTATACGAAAAACCGCTCTAAAACAAAACCTGAAAAACAACACGTCTATTGGAAGCAAGTAATTTCTTAGCCCTTAGCCCCGTCCTCCTCTACCTACTTTACAGCAAAAGGAAGCTTGCCTGATATCAAAACTAACCTCATTTTATAAAGATCGAAAATTAAGTTAGGCCAGCCCACCTACCCATCTCACTCTACTACACTCCAGCAATAGGGTAATTTTTCACATAGTGGACACAATTAATGAATTCTGATGGCCCAACGAGACGCGAGTTACTGACAAATGACTGTGGTTTTGAATGGGAATAGGTCGTACGTCACTTTGGAATCGTGGGTGAATGTAACATTCAGTTTGCTCTGCACCCTACTTCTCTGGAGTACTGCATCATTGAAATCAATGCAAGGCTGTCCCGTAGCTCTGCACTCGCTTCGAAGGCAACCGGGTAAGCAAAATCTATTGACTCGTAGCCCATTGTGTTAATCAGAAATAAAGAAATTTAATTGCGCAATTTTTATCTTTAAGATATCCACTGGCGTTTATTGCTGCCAAACTGTCCCTTGGAATCCAGCTACCGGAAATAAAGAACGCTACTACAAAGTCGACAACAGCGTGTTTTGAACCAAGTCTTGATTACATTGTCACCAAGGTAAGACAAAAGTAAAGAGTTGGCGAAAAAAAAAAAAAAAAAAAAAAAAGCCTTATTCTCAAGTTCATGCAGTCATCTTCCCAAGCTTGTGCGGCGTGCAGGTTTTGTGGGAATTGGAGTGCTGCGCCAAGATTGTGCTGTGTTGTTTGTTCTCGTCAGTTTGTGCAGCCCCATGGAAAATAGTAGTCCCGTCTCTCCACACTTCCTTAACCTGCATCTGAACATAGTTAGTAGATCTGAGGGACGTAAAAAAAAACAAAGCAAAACGCGAAACTCTGGTGGTGACTATTCTCAGACCTCTACTAATGATTTCTTAATGGGTTGTGTGGAAAGAGTTCAGGGGTTTTTAGATAAGAGGTTAGGATTTGATGTAATGGACTGCGCGAAAGGGAGCTTTCCGGGAAAAAATCTCAAATAGATGAACGCACCCTCGATAACTACCAGTTACTGGTTGAAACCTCAAATATTTCACACGATTATGTTGATGACAAAAGAAGACACTCTTAGTAGCAATCGTTTTTATTTCAATAAATAAGTTCGAATTCACAGTTCACACATGAGGCGCTTCGTACGCGCGGACTCGTTTATGCGGTTGATAACCAGTTTGTTGATCGTTTATTCTTTATTTTTTGTTCTATATGGCTTGGCTTACTATTGACCCGACTATTAACACGACTTAGCCATGGTCTAGAACTGGATTCGATATTAGCTCTTGATTACTAGTCTATATGTGATTGGTACTGCACCATCGCTAATGATTGCTAAGTAAAAATATATAAAAAATAACATACATGAATATCATACATTTATCATAGAATATCATAGAATATCATACATATTTTTATAAATTTCATCCTTTAAAAATATAATTTACGTTAAAATTATTCAAATACTTGATAAAAATGTTCGTCAGTATCAAGACAGTTTTTTATAAATCCATTCTCGATGGTCGTTTGATCGGTCGGCCCAGCCGTGTTTTCTTTTGTCCATCGGTCACATCGTCTACAGAAATCTCTTGGCGCTTTCTTTTCTTGCCATTGTCCTTTGAAGGAGTCTTTTCTTGTAATTTCACAACTGTGGCAGCCGCCATTACTGGTCTAACGTTGTCAAGACAGCACTTCTTGGTCTTTTGTTTACAATCTTCCTCTGTTGACGTGTTTTCGGAAAGGTTCGCTTCATCGCGACTCCGCTTTCTTTGTTTTGTCTCTTTTGTTGATTTAGTTTGCACTTGGTCATTTTGCGACGTGCTGGATTGGAGTTCAAGCTGGGGTCTCTCACTGCACACCTGAGCCAGAAGATTCAGGTTTGACAGGTTAGTCAGGTCTGGCAGCCTTGACAGGCTGTTTTCTTGCTTTGGAGCCGTGAATGGAAGGCTTGCGAGTGGAACGTTGCCGCTCTCTTCTGTGATCTGCAGGTCTTTGGCCACTTCAGTGCATTGCTCTTTCGCCTGAACATCATTACGTACAAACATAGGTCGAATGGTTTGTGTGCCCTTGATCAAGTTGAACTTCTGTGGATCACAAATTATCAAATTATTGTTCATTTTTCTCGATCGTATGAGTGTGATTGTCCTCATGTTAATAATCAAGGCATGAAGCCAGATTCTGTTATAGATCTATCTTAACTTTCAATGCGTCGGCAGAACTAATGGCTCTTGCTAGATAATGAGAATCTTAGCCTCACCTTACTGGGCGTGGCAGTAACACGTGCCTTAGTTTGTGATTCTTGTTTTCTTCCTGATCGCAGGCGTGAGCTGCATGGCTCCTTGAGCCTTAACAAACTCTCCTTTCTTTCCTTTTCAATCTGCTTTCTCTCTCTCTGGAGATATTAGATGAATTAGTATTATGAGAGGTTATTCAGTAAGATCTTTCGATACTTTTTTCATCAGGTCGAGGTCGAGGTGGGAGCCTGGAGACTAGGGAGGTCCTGTGCAGGGTACTCTGACTACTAAGAATTACTTCTCACATTTTTCATTTTTTTCATATTTCACATCTTAAGTCAAAACCTCGTATCATGGCTAAATATTTAAAAATTAATCGAGATTGAAGTTTTGAATGGCATTTTGAGCAAAGACAAGTTCTTTACCTCCGATTTCTTGAAGTCAAGAATATGTTTGTACAAGTAGTAAAACTGCCTGCAATCTGTCGAGGTCTGCAAAAATAACAACTATGTAAGCAAACAGCTTGCTTCACGTCTTTAAAATTGTTGTCATTTCGAACTTTTTTCCAGCACTTTTTCGTACCTTATGAGGCAATGCTTTTGCCATCAGGTCGAACTTCTTTTCTTTATTACTTTGTAGATTTACATATCTAAAAGAAAGAAAATCAAATGAAGTTTTGTCAGTGCTCAGTATAGAATTTTAAAAGGAATTTATTCACTTCTTGCGGGCTTTGTCGCGATGTGTATTGCATTTTATTGTGTTGTACTCAACACAACGCCCCTGGTTACTCTTCCATGTGATCCACCATTCAAGTAGATCCGTTTGACACGGCTTTTTTAGCCTTTCTTAAAGATCTCTTGCTTTAAGATGTTTAACTAGTCTGGCAATTACTTCATTTGCTTACTTGTTGCTGAAGACTTTTGCTTCTTGTTCGGTCCATTTCTCGTGGAAAATTCTGTGGCGATAGTTTTGGCTATGATCCTTGACGTCAATCGGATCTGCATTTAGCGAAACACGTAATGAATACTCAGGTACAAAGGATGTTGAGCATGATCGTTCTGGATGAAATACTCTTTGAGAAAATTAATAAATTGCGACTGCAATGCCTCTAAGTAAATAGTTTTAAGGCTCTGGTTTGGCATGCATGATCTGATCAGCAATAAATGAGCATACGTATACATGATAATTTTCAGTGCGATTTGATAAGACATTGTCATCAACACTCATCATCATCATTATAAGCATCATCATCATCACCATCATCATCATCACTGTTATCATCATTATCATCAAAACATCCTCCACATCCTCCACATCCTCCTCAACATCATCATTATCATAATCATCATCATCATCATCGAGTATTCATGGTTACCTGCCGGGTGGATGTCGTGGCATTCAGATAATGGTCTGCACTGTGGAAGATCCTCATCTGCAATTAAACAATATATAATAAGCAATTATTATTATCATTATTATTATTATCTTTGGTTTTAAATCTTTTTCTTCTAGAAATCTATTTTCAAGCACGCGACTAAAACTTGGACTTTGAACTCCACATGATAATTCTGTTGCCTGTCCATTTTCCTGCAGACAATACATTTATCATGTTAAGTTGTTAAGTTGGCGAGATAGTGAGTAAAATGTATAATAACAGAATATATCAACCGATAGAAAAGTGGATGCTTTATTCTTCTTTGCTTATTTACTTCCCCCCTCCATCTTTTCAACGCCTCTTGCCATCTTTCCCTTTTCCTACCTTTCTATGTCTTTTCAAGTCTTTTCAATTCACATGTTTCTTATTCTCAACTTTAAAAACCCCTTGCAGAAATACATGAGCTTTTTCTCCTTCACAACATGGATTTTTACCATGAGAAATGCAAAACAATCGTGTTTATGTAAAGGTCCCCTCAAATTTGATGCAGATAAGCCAAAACGAATAAACCCTAACCCTTATAAAGTTTCATACCTAAACTATTACAATCCTTTTCAAAATCTCTTTTCATGTATAAATGCCCAAACTACTTTAAGAATTACAAGACAATGGCGAAAATAACTAAGCACGACAAAAAAGCTACCGAAAGGGATTCCTGGTAGCGTAGGTGAAATAAAGCGATAATATCCGTATTTCGAAGGTTATATTAGTGTCGTAGGTCTTTTACATGACTTTGTTAATATACCAGAATAGAACTCGACCTCTTTAATATTTGGAATGATGTTTCAAAAGTTTCTTACGTCTAATTGCATTCTTGATGTCCACTAGTGGTCTGTCTTCAGGTAGAAATATCTCATCGTTTAAAGGTTCATCATTTACGACCTGCAAACAAGTAGAAATCCCTCTGTATCTTAATTTACTGAATAAACGCAAACTCACACTAAGAAGACATGAATTCCATAAAATATATATTATCCGTCAGCACTGTTTTCAAAAATATGGTCTAGTAAAACGCAGGCTAAAACACTGCCATAGCCCTCTCCACGTACTTCTCCTTTTAAATTGTTTAGACCTTTTTTTATTTCCTTTTAATGTCCAACATTTATTAAGAACGTGCCTCAACTTGAAACTTAATTTACACTGAGGAATTTCAATAGGATTTTTGCGACAATTCTTTAAAATACAGAAGTACAAAAATCAATTAGGAAGGTATCATGATTCCAAGACGCGCGTTTTCTTTCAAGTGATAATGATACTGATAATGTAACTCGAACACAAAACAAAATGCCCCATCCCCTAAAAAACAGGAGAAAGTCCTAACCTTTTGAGCTTCAGTATCATTTTCGGTCTCATCACTTGGTCTAGGGTTCCATAATCTCAAACGAGAACGACGACTGGGAACCTCTTTGTCACTGGTGGAAAAAGAAGGACACTTTCTTATTCATTAGCATGCCGGGTCTGTATTAGTTGAAGATTGTTCTTCTTTTCTTACCTGTTCATTGTATTTGTATTCACAGACATGATGCACAATATTAGGTAGCTTGAAATTATCAGCACGATACAAAAATTGTTATAAAATTGATCTGCCAGTAAAAATTCGCGCAACAACGTTGAAACGCTAAACTTTGTACGAAAAAACTTCGCAGCAAGGTAATTCTTCATTGTGATGTCACGGTTAAGTCTTTGTGACGTAAAAAACGAGACGTAATGAGGAGACTTCATTTACTGCGATTTAACGTCGTCCCGAACTTTCTTTCCTAAGAGAAAGCTCCCAGTCATTCATTTGCATCGATAAGTTTGTGCTTGATGTTTCTTTTTCTGTTTTGAATGGCGCAATATTTGTTTTTCAGTTGTCAAAATTTTAGGATTTGCTCGCGCTGTTACACAGAATACCTTGCAATCCTGCTGCGCGCGCATTGATACCCACAAGTCCTTGCAATCAATTTGCGCGCGCTAGATAGCCCATAATAATATGCAAAATTGAAAGCAGTTTGTGAGGATTTTTCTTCGTAGCAGTCCATAGCAGGAATAAACCCTTCTCCAAAATGGCAGCCACAAATTCGAATGAGCACAAATTAAAAACGTATTCCAGCACTAGAAAGAGCACCTTTACTTTAGTAACCCTAGAAAGATTCATTATGTCAGGAGTTATGTTGGTCGAGAAAACTTCAGTTAAAAATTGACAAATTTACAGACGTTTATATGACTGGAGGTATAAAAAGAAAAAAGAAAGGGAAAGAGAAGTAAGAAAAAGAAAAAGGGACAAGAGAAAAGGAAAGAAAAAGTAAAAATGACGAAATGAAAATGTGACGCTTTTCGGGATTTGAACCCGGGTCTGCCACTTTCAAAAAGCCTGTGAACACGCTAACCATATTCCGAGACATTCCCTTGAAAGCTGGTGCGCAGTATGGATTTCCGAGCTTGACCGGCGGTTAAGTGCCGCTACGTCATCTTAGGGGTTAGAGAATCTTTGCTGAAGAATCAGGGGAGAGGTTGGCCGGCCCCCAGACCATATACGACCAACCCCTTGCTCTAACTATGGTTCACGTTGATTTGAAAGAGCAAAATAACCTAGTCTTTGTGGTGCATTGTTTTCGCATGTATTGATATGTTAATTTTTTGAAATCGATAGACCAGTGGTTAAATGCGCTGTGTGCTTTCAAGATAGTGAGTCAAGCCCTACAGGGCTGGGTTAGTTCGCGGATGGGTGACCACTGATAGCATCTTGGTGAATTTAAAACTTTTTTTTATGATGTTATGTTAAAAAAATCGTCTTTTTTTACTTCGGCCCTCGGCCCAAATGTAACTGTATTCGGTTTGCCAGTCCATAATATTTGCTGTGCCTGTCAATTAGCTGTCACTATATTTCTGTACAACGAATCATGTTCGTCGAATAGCATACTTTAGTAAGCGGGAGGAACTATGAAGTTTGATGTCGCGACAGACCGTAAGCCACTTCATGTTCACGGGTATAGACCGCGCACAGATAGCCTGCGTTGCATCCGAACAAACTGTGTCTTCAACGTGCATGCTACGCACAGACAACTTTCTTCCTTTTTCTGCAGTCTACTACAAATTCTCGCATATGTCCTGTTCTCATGAGCAACGGCCATACGGGCCGAAATATCATTGCTTTGAAGCAATATTGGCTTGTTTATAATCAACTCCGTTGTTAAGAATTCAATGAGTTTTAATCACGCGGAGGCCATGTTGGGAAGATCAAAAGTTTTTATTTTCTTGGGAATAAACATGGCTGCCGTGTGATTAAAGCCCATTGCTTCTAGAGAGAAATCATTTTGCGCGCATCCCAGAAAAGAATATTTCTTAGTTCTTATTTGTCTTTCAAGTTCAATATTTATTTTACATATAATCAAATTAGATTCCTAGATGGGACCTGGACAGATTCCATTTGACACCCAAAGAAATTGGCAGCTCGATGAAGAGTGTGGGAGAGGTAGGCAAAGAACGAGATTACTTCTATAGACCACTTGCAGCAATTCCCAAAGGAGTTCAATAGACCTTTCTCGAATTTGCTTGGATGATCACGAAACAAAGGTTCCAAGTCGAGACTGAACGTGATTCTTTCTTTATCAAGACCAACCTCGACTTGAAACCAATGTTTCGTGATCATCCAAGCGAATTCGGGAAAGTAGGAGGAGAAAACAGTATAATTTTAATTTCTAGAGAATCGAACTGCTTTGGGGAATTTCCTCAAACGGTCTACTGTTATGAGTAGCTCGTCAATAAAATACTATAGTGCAAGTCTTATTCATTCTTACGAATGATTATGCTACAGGTAATGGCTATTGGTCGTACTTTTGAAGAGAGTTTACAAAAAGCCCTTCGTATGGTACATCCATCTGTAGATGGGTTCGTCCCTAAGGTAAAATATGGCACTGAGAAGAACATGATAGTAGTCACCATAGTTACGATAATAGTTAACATACTGATGTCACTGGTTACCGTGGTAACTATGTCGGTGGTTATCTAAGTAACGAAATCGTTGAATTTTTTTTTTTTTTAATTATTATTATAGCAATTTCGTATGAACGATACATGAAATTCGTGGTACCGTAGCCGTACCGTACTTTACGGTAACCGTAACTGCGCATAAGTTCTATGATTGGATGATTCCCATAAAACAAATGGGAAGCTATTTCAGTGTTACTGCATACCGTACCGTGTACGTGCTGTAAGTCAGTACCATGCGTTTCCCACGCATACGAAAATCGCTCTATTGTGTTTCGTCACTAAAATCGAAACAATTATGATATATTTTTAACAATTTATAGATTCCGAATGCAAACAAAGAAGTATCAGAGACAGAAATGTTTGAAGAAAATCTTCGCGTCCCTTCCAACACACGCATGTATTCCCTTGCTAAGGTAAATATATACAATCACCCTCACGCTGAATGAATTGGGTTTATCTTGTTTGAAGAGCCTAGCGACCAGCTACTCGTGAGAGTAGGTGATTGTTACTCAATACAGCAGTCTGGTCTTTGAGCCAGCCAAAGGTCCAATAATAAAGCAGTCTGTAAAGTCCACAACGTATAAAAGCTGTAAGGTCTGGCTGTATTTGTCAGGCCCATGAGTTTCTTCTCATTGAGATAATACCAATTTAAAACAATGGGAAGCCATTTCTGTGTTGCGTTGTACCCATCATATGTACGTTTCTTCATCATATGAACTCATAAGTAACGACCAGCGAAACAATGAGGAATCAGGATTTAATAATTTTTTATGTACGCCAGGCTTTCCATAAAGGTTATTCGGTCGATAAAGTTCACGAGCTGACCAGCATCGATCCGTGGTTTCTGTACAAACTAAAAGAAGTAATTGATCTTGGTGAAGACATCAGCAAACTCAGGATGTAAGTATATACTAGGCTTTGAGATGAAAGTTAGTGCAGATCGCGTAGCACTGTGTAAGCGCCCCTTGAAATGAGGTTATTTCGGGTGAAAGACCCTTGGAAGAAAAAATTGAAGAAAATTAATCTCCGACCTCAAAGGGTCTTTTACCCGAAATAACCTTATTTCAAGCACTTACAACTTTCCAACATTTTATTCTAAGTACTGTGCAGTTTATTTACGTCCCGCCAGCATCGTTAGCCCATACCTACTAAGGTTTTTGCTCCAGGGGCAGGCTCCCGAGTCATTTTGCACAACCACTACACACGAGAGAGCATGCTGCGTGAGCTTGCTGCATGGTGTGGTCATGCTCCCTGATATTTAACCAGTTTAATATCAGGGAGCGTGAGCCGGGGGCAAAATTCTGCTCCCAACACAACCTTTTTTTACATGAAGTCTTTGGTACACACGAAGGAGCAAAACGACCCTGAGGCCTGCTCCCGGAGCAAAACTCTTAGTGTGTATAGGCCCTTACATTATGTAGACGGTTGCTGGTTCAGCTGACCTGTATGCAAATGGTCAAATTTTAATTAAAATCCCAATCTAATGAAAAAGTTAAAGTTACCTCCCTCTACTTCTTGACCGTATACCACGCAAACAGAACCATAATATCCCAGAATATCTCTATGGCAAGTTTCTTGAATATTATTTTTTGTCATACATTGTAGAGATGAACTACCCCTAGATAAACTAACTCTAGCAAAGCAAATGGGATTTTCTGATCGACAACTGAGTAAGCTAATGGGGACAGATGAAATGACGGTGAGACAGAATCGAATCAACATGGGATTAAAGCCTTGGGTTAAACAGGTAAAAATCTTTGAATATTGAGCACTTCTAGTGTTCTTTTGTATCAATGCCACGTCTGGTGCCATCGGAAGATCCCATGACGGAGGCGGATGCAGGATTTTTTTGGAGGGGATGCACCCCTAGGATTTTTTCACCATTTACGACCGGGAATCGAGCACCAAAAGTAAATAATACTTAAATCCATAACTGACTGTAAATAGCTGATCTCGGGGGTGGGGGGTGGGGGTGGGGTGGGGAGGGAGGGGAAAGGGGTGTGCGCATCCCCTGTACCCTCCTCTGGACCCGCCCCTGCAGGAAGATCCCTGGATTTCCAGGGCCCTCGACAGGATGGGGAAATTAATGCAATGCTTCACTTCATACATTGGTCTTGAAGCACAAATACTCACCAGTGATTTGTTGGACAAGCAAAATATGTTAGTATCAGAGACAAATTAGAATGAATCGCATTCTTAATCCCAGAAAGTCTGTAAATAGTTTAAGGCGAGGACGTTTTTACGTATTCGCGGTAGTATGTTTTAAAGCTCGACCATCGTTACGCCATCGATCACTAGGGGCGTAGCCAGGAGTTTCCGAAGGGGAGGTGGGAGACAATTTCAATAACCGCAATTTATTTGAGCCCCCAATTTTCGAACCAAAACAACAACAACAACAACAACAGCAGCAGCAGCAGCAGCAGCAGCAGCAACAACAACAACAACAACAGTAACAATAACAGCAATAACAACAACAACAATAACAACAACAACTACGAAAATTGCTGTATAAACTTTGAAAAGCCGCCATTTTTTGTCCACGATAGGGGGAAGGCTGGCCCCCTTGACCCCCCTGCCTACGCCTCTGATCACTAAACTTGCTAAAAATTAATGTTGTAATCAGCTTACTTATAATACTACCTATGTTATGTTCATACAGATTGATACTATGGCTGCTGAATACCCAGCAAAAACCAACTACCTGTACGTAACCTATAATGGAAGCGAGAACGATGTGTCCTTCGACGATCACGGGGTGATGGTGTTAGGGTGCGGTCCATATCATATTGGTAGCAGTGTAGAGTTTGATTGGTGTGCAGTGTCCTGTATTAGAACACTAAGAGATCTTGG
>WUAP02129689.1:438-14155 GCA_015163945.2 Stichodactyla helianthus | reverse complement strand
AAACAATGGGAAGCCATTTCAGTGTTACTGCATACCGTACCGTGTACGTGCTGTAAGTCAGTACCGTACGTTTCCCAATACGAAATCCGCTCTACTATACTTTAGCTATAATCAATTATGACTTAAACATTTTTTTCTTTCGAACTAAATTCGTTTTTCTTTTAGCTCAAGTTCCCGGCAAAATGAAGATGCAACCACTTCTAGCAATTCTACTTTTCTTCTTCTTCTTAATATTCAAGACACATCCAGCTGATTCCACAGTCCTCCCACAAAAAAGAACAATCCAAGACGTCCTTCACAAGAGAGGAAGCATAGTGAATGAGAATTTGTGTTTCAACAGGTGCGCTAGAGGTGCCCATCGCTGTATGTTTACTTGTACAGATCTTCGAGAGAGTTATATAACGTGTGGCCAAATATGCCAAGGGCATACTTTCATCACTTGCCTCATGGATTGCCCACTCTAACACGGGAAGAGCTTAGTTAGTTAGCACTCTTCGTGATGATTCTGTTCTTTCAATTTTAATTCAATTTTAATTTTGACTCCTGGTTTCGGTTTTCCTGCAATTACCCCACAACTGTTCCATATCCCATCCACTTTCGTATATTCTAGTATTTGCTTTTTTATTTTTCGTTGTTCTACATTTCATTTTACATCCATTAACTACATAGAAACAATACTCAGGGGAATGACACGTGACTCTTGGGAATAAGATTCTTTGTTTCAGGTACATCCATATTAATGTATCTTCTCAAGCGTTACCATTAAACAAAGAAATAATACCCAAGGGAATGACACGTGACTCTTGGGAATAAGATTCTTTGTTTGACGTACACCCATGTATGTCGTAAACCATCGATTTTTAACTACAGTATTTATATAAATATGTTTCCGCTGGTCAAAAAGAGTGCAGGCTCAAGAAACTAAAAATATTTGTAACATTTTGATAGTTCGCGTTCTGGTAGCTTTTCTAGCATGTTTGTCTATTTTTCTAGCATGTTTGTATATTTAATATATTTTTAAAGATTTCTAAATACATTTACACCAAAACGACTATTTTGTAATAATGATTACTAAAGAACATTAAAATTTGATTGACTCAAAAATCTGTGAATTTCCGATCCTAACGTCGTGCACGCTCAATAGTCCTTTCCCAAGATATGGTTGAGTGAGTCTTGTGCCTGCCAAAGCCTCGATTTCAGTATCTACCATCGTGCACTGAGCCATGTACTAATCTGATACAATGGACTTCGGGATGATTAAACAAAAGCAAATAAGAGTTGTTGATTAAACAATATATAATTTACATAATAACACCAAGAAGAAGCTGCTACGTTAATGAAAACGAAGCATTGGCAAGTACAGGACTCACTCAACCATATCTTGGGGAAGGACTATTATTGTTTAACATGAAAACTCATTGCTGTCTTACGATCAATAAAGCATTCCGTTTTGACTGGTTTGCATCAAATTTGAAGGGCACCTTTTGCTTTGAACATAATAGCTTTCATCTACAGTTAAGGTAACGAACTGTTGTATTCATGCAAAGTGCCCCTCAAAGTCCAGAATAAGAAACCAGTGAATAGTTTGTCATTTCTCATGGGACAATTCCATGTGCAGTGAAGGATAACAAGCTATTGTATTTATGCAAAGTGCCCCTCAAAGTCCAGAATAAGAAACCAGTTATAGTGGTTTTTGTATGAGTGGGCAAATTTACGACAAATCCATAGTAATGTTCATATCTTTATTTCCCAGTTTTAATTCCAATTCTCATTCATATATTTACACCTTGGCAGAAATTCATAATTTTCTCAAAATTACATTATCAATGTACGTCTCCATGACAACAGTTCCTATGGCAACTAGAGTTCACCGTTTCTTAAGATGATAGTCTTAACTTATCTATAGTTAATTTCTCAACAAGAGAGCGAATAAATTCATATATAAATAAATAATGGTTTAGTGTTGAAGCTTCTTAATTTTCTTTTAAATAATATTCCTCTTCGCATACGGCGAGAAAAAAATTTCCAACTTAAAATTTCTACTTAAGAAATACAAAATGGTTTAAACATGTTCAAAACGACGACTTCCGGTCATGCGCACTTTTCTTCCTTGGTATACTTCCGGTCATGCGCACGGTCCTTTCTTGGTATACTAGTACTTCCGGTTATGCTCACTCACTGTCGCTTTCTTGGCGTACTTTCGGTCATGCGCAGTCAGTTGTTCCATGAATCTTTCATTTATAGACAGCCATAGATACATTTATAGAATCTGGTTCCCATACACATTTTACGGCATTTTGAGAAGTGTAGCCCTCGAGAGTCTGTGCACATGAACATACATCTGCCTGCGTTCTGTTGGCAACCGTCGAAGCAGTAGTTATGATTCAATGCAGCTGGTCCAGGTCCACCTTGTCTTGGTGGTCTTCCTTCGCTCTGACTGGGGTAGAGAGACATCAAAGCGACGCAGACGAGAAATACAGCAATTGTAGATTTCATTTTTGATCTAAAAAGAAAAAATTTCGAAATACATCAGTATAATATATGTATAATGATGTCATAGGTTTTGAAACCGATGCCGTCGACAGTGACGACACGATGACGTAATAATAACGCAGCTGCAATTATTGCAGAAAAACGCTTCAAAATGAAGCCGTAAATAAATTATAGTATAGTATGATATACGTTTAGTGACGTCATACGTTCTGAGGACGATGACGTCTCCGGTGACGACATTGATGACGTAATAAAGACTAAAAACCAACGAAAGAAAATTTTTAAAATGGAGACAAATATAATATAACAGATAGTATAACAGATTCTTCTTTTTAAAAGACCAATGTAAATTTATAGGGGAATATGTTCAGAAAGCTGAGCTTGAAACGAAGAAAAAAGAATGTATGATTTAGACATATATTTTTAAAAAGTTATATAAAAAACTTTGATATCTTACACGAAAGAGCTTAATACATAAAGCTAGAGCTATTTTGCTACAACTTGGCTACAGTTTGGTGCCCACAGTCCAAGATATGTGGTTCGTTTGAAATTTTAACCTAAGGTAAATTCATGTACGAACCGGAGAAGAGGAGCGTGAAAAAAAGGGTTACGTGACTGACTAACCTTTAAAGTATAAGCTTGAGTGATACTTCTTGAAAAATCTTAAGGACCGTAGAACTCTTTCTGTTCTCTTGTAGTTGTTTCTTGATTTGCTTTTCGCTTGACTATGATTCCCCAAACCTTGTCTCCCGTATTTATGTGTAACTCCCTAACCGAATCTCGCCGAGAACCGGAAACCAATTGAATGCTCCCACTCGCCTGACTCACATTTCAGGGTCACATTCCTTGAATTCTAACAAAAAAGGAAACGCTGAAAGGGTATTTTTGGGGAGGTAAAAACCGACGCCTTGGCTAATTATGCAAATCCGGTGTCATTTTTCGTGAAATTTATGCAAAGGTATTTCCCTAACTAGGAAAATGTGGTTTGGGAAAGGTAAGATATATTGTTTACGAGGGATAATGGCTGCATCCCACATGAAACTAGAGTCTTGCTTTGTTTACCGTGCTGGATTGTTTTCATAAGAGTGCGAATTTGTACAAAACATCTTGCAAGACTTTTCAACGAAAGTTTGAAGTGGTAAGAAAATAAAGCGAAAGTATCAACTTGAGGCAGAGTTACTACACGGTCAAAAAGGACTTGATTTCTTAAGGGGTAAACGATTTATTGAATTCTCACAACTTTTCAACATAATTTTCAAACAAGGCAAAATTAATGCTGTTGGTTTTAATCTTTTGTGGCACGTTTTTTATTGTGTTTGAAACTACTTAGTAAATCCCAACGCATAGTTTTCCTCAAAAACGCGATAAAAACAAAGAAAAACTAATGTCATAACATGAGTGGTAGTAAAAAGGAGCAATTATCTCAAGCTGTTTCACTATTAATACTGACTTTACATAATCTAGAAACTTTTAGCATCCAAAACGTTCTGAGTTTAGAAATTTGTACTTCGCAAAATTAGAACTTATTTTGACGTCATTCAAGTTCAAGGTGGTCATAGACCTCACATTGAAGGATATTTTTCTCATGTAATGTGTGAGCACGGGTTGGTGACAGACCTAGGTGAGTCAATAGTTTATTTACGTATTTCTGGCTCGCTTGGCTGTGAATCACTGTTGCGTATTCGCACTGGTGGACACGCGAACTGTGAAAAATGTACCGACATATAGATTTTTGAATCACTGGCAATGTCTCCAGAAGCCTGTAACAGTAACTAACATCAATATCGTAGCTCTACTAAGAATTAATGCTACCAAAGATTTAGTCTTTGTATTTAATATTTAAAAGTCTTACACAGTTTTAAATACAACAAGCTTAAGTACAAATTTTGTTGCTAAATTAGTTTTCTCTGTACAATTTTCGAGTTAGTTTTCCACGCGGAGAGAAGAAAAAATATTCCTACTGAAAATATATTTTAAGACAAAATAAGAAAAAAAGTAGGAAAGAAAGGAATATCAGAAATAATAATATGAAAACCCAATAAATTTGGCGTAGATTTTACGAGTTTTCCATTACTTTACTTAAGGCCACGTCAACTTGACACGCTTAAACGATTTATGTAAAAACGGAAATACCATATAGACTGGTGTTCATGTCAAAGTAATCCATAACTATTACAAACTGATATATTTTACATTTTTATTTTAGAATACTGTTCTGCCAAAGCTTTAATTTTTTAATTCTGAAAGTAGATGAGCCGGATAGAAAATCATTATCCAGACTTCAGACGAGTTTAAAAAAAGTAAAAACCTATTTGATGTATAAACCTAGTTTTAAAAATGCTACATCTTATCTGAGACGGAAATATTTGGCCATAATACAGTAAGATAGTAAGATATTAAGAATGATAAAAATTCTAATCATTAACATAAGAAAACTATCCACAAAATATCTCACATTCTTTTTAGTACAACGTTTAAGGGTGTAGTCTAAGCTACGAAATATTTTTCGCTAAATTTTAAGGAAAACATCACTCCCAAATGGCCAAATTTGGACTACGATTTTTGGTCTTAAAGAAGTGCTAAGAATTCTCAAAATTGTTAGGAAAAAATGTGTTCGGAGTGGTTTTTCCTTCAAAGTAATTTAGACCCCCTAGTTAGTGGAAAATATGTAGTAAATTTAAGTTATACTAGTGCAAAGTACCATGAGAAAATGATAGTTTTCGTAGATCGATATCTGTAAAGTGCAACCGGAAAAAAAGTTTTTAATTTTGAAATCCACAATGTCAGTTTTACGTAAATTTTACTTAAAAACCGGGAAAGTGAGGACTGAAAATTCTTTTCAAACCCTTCCAGGTTTGAAGAAACAGTGTTGGAAGGAAAAGCAGCTTGAAAATAAAACACATTAAGTGCGGTTTTCGTGTGACACTTAGATTGTAAACTTAACCTTTAAATTCAAGAAAAATAGCACCAATATCCTTTAGTTGACACACTTTATACTTTTCCTGAATGTTCAGAGATGATTTGTTTCAGTTGTTGTGGTTTTTTACTAAAAACAAAATTAAATTGTTGAAATTATGGTTGAAATTAGGGAAAACCACAAAAAGAGTTAAAAGATATCACATGTTAATGTTTGCGATTCTAAGGTTTTAAAAGATAATTTTCCTATTTTTTAATCTAAGTTGTTTTCTTTGCTTTTTGTGAAAAGTTCCTTCCATCCCGTCTATGCCATTCATCCATCCATCCATCCATTCCTTTGTTCCCCAAACGTAATCTCAACTGCACGCCTGCGCATCACGTGTGTCTCATCACCGTGGACGCCACGTGACAATAGCGTGCGCTGGCAACATCTATCATCAATTAACAAAGACTATCCGTGCTTCTGAACTTCTGATCGGCTGCCCGTCAGATGAATCCATCCTCACTACACAATTCTACAAAGGCTCTGAAACAGGAGCATCTACGAACGCCTTGCAAGAATACTTCCTGAATAAATTCCTTGCTATAAATTTGTCACTAATAAGCATCGACTGACCTCTCTCTGTCTGGCATGTCTCTTAACCTTTCTAGTCTATTTCTAGCCCAACGGAAGCAAACGGCAATGTTAAGTTTCCTTTTCTGAAAATCCAACGCAGAAATTGAGTACGACAATGCCCCGCCTTTTTACAAGAGACAGGCGTGCGTGTTCCAATATCGTCGCTGTAAATATATCTCGAACATCAAATCCTCTAATCGCCGTCATAAACCAAAAGTGATGATATATTTCACGGCTTGAGATGAGGTCGGTGGTTTCTCCGACGCTTATACTTTTTGACAAAGTCTCGGAGTCATCTTATAGTCCTTTAAATACTACTCAAAGTCGCACCCGCCTTTTAAAATTTTATTCCTATACTGCTTTTCTTTCCTTGATAGATAGCTATTTCTTTCTTGTGGGATTTGTCCCCGAAGTGCAGTATACATTATAAAGTCAACGCACGTTAATAATAAAAACGTCTCGAGGTCATCTTATACTGCTCACTATCGCACAGAGCTCTGAATTTTGACCCCGAAAACTGGTTTTCTGTCGCTGATAAGACAAGAATAGTAGACAAATCACTGCTTGCTAATGAGCGACAATTAACATGCGAATGTAAAATGATCAAACGAGGCCAAAATGATAAAATAAGTCCATGGTATTTTCATGGCGAAAATCTTAAAACTTCCGAATCTGAGCTGGGTATGGGTAGATCTCCTGGGATGAATATTAGCTTTCCGTTGAAAATCGATTTATACAATTCACAAAATATATCAGTATCGTATAAGTGACACACAAAACCACGCCCCAGTAAACAAACAAAAAAAAACTACGATTCCATTTTAACAAAATAATAATCTTTTCCGATTAACGGCTCGCTCACTAATCCTAGGATATCCTAGCGAAGAAACAATTCGTCCAACAATTGAACAATATAATTCATACAACTAAGATTACAACTAAAATAAGCCTCAATGACTAATCGTTCCAATTTGTGGCCACCTCACTGAAATTTGCAGGGAAGGCCATATAAAAACTTTCCAAAAGTTGTGTTTTAAAAAATCCTTGAAAACAGTTAAGCGACCACGATTAAGCTACATGAATTCCAGCACGTCTAGTGGAAACCGCTTGGCTTAGAAAGTCAAAAATATTTCATAATCATTGGTAAAACAAGGATTTCCTACAAGGATAAGCAAAATTTGCTCATCGGTTTTCCTAACCAAAGAAAACCCGCTCTAAACCGTTGGTAACCGGTTTGGAAACCACGCAAAAGCGGTTTGACTATAGACAGCTGAGCTTTGGATCATCTGGGAAGAATTTGACTTCTAAGGTTGTGAAATTAGGTGAGCTAGCGCTGTTAGTGTGTTGCAGTTGATGCGCTAGCTACCCGCACATTTACGTGACATTCTTACGGTACATATGATGTTTCCAAGGTCATGTTTCGCTACGCGATTTCACTAGAAGCTTCAAATCACTCTTCGTATTACACGACTTTATGACATCGCCTCTCAGCAACTAGCAATTTCTTGAATTATTACCGCGTTTAACCGCTATCTACGTAAATAAACCCCCGCATTTCAAAGACGAAGGATTATTTTTGAATTACAACCGTGTTTAGCCGCGCTATTTGCGTAAGTAAGTACACCCCCGGTTTATTGCTAAAACGAAGAGATATTTTAGGCATCTTTCGCTAGGTTTATGTGTGCAAACAAATTCCTATGACATCTGGTAAACTCTTCCCTCAGCAAGATATAAAAGTTTATAACAGGCAGCAAGAAGCTTTCAGGGTGTGAAGAATTGGTGTTGATATAGAATAAAATAAGAAAATGGCTTGACATAATGACCTATAGTTTTTTGGGGCTCATATCATGTTCAGAGTATAGTCATTATTTCGTGGACACCAAGAATTGCCGGAACAAAGTGTTGGCAATAGCGTGACCGCAAAGTCGCGCGCGTCGGAAAGAACCTAAACCTTCTTCAATGCTCGTCTTTGTTCTGTGTAATGAATAAGCTTTTTCTTTTTTCGTTGCGCAAGGCTTAAGAAAATCTCTGCGAGATACTTTACTTCTCTGTGTTTCCTACAGTCATTTCAAAAACCGTTTTTGGCAAAACCTCAAGCGCCTGTTGCCGGAATGTTCACGAGACTTCCAGACGTATAAGCAAGAGCCAACGTTTCTCAAGATTTCTTTATAAAACTTTCCAATTCAGAACAAATGCCAGGTCGATTAAGTCAGTTTATGTTGGTTTTTCGCTTGATGAGATAATGAAATTATGCCATTCGTCGCGTGCAAGAGAGACAAAATGAGTTCCTGATAAAGATATTGCCGCTTCTAACCTTCATTCCTCTAAAAAAGCCCGGAAAGCTTCTCAAAATGAGAAAAAAAAGTTTCAGGACACTGTGGGCCGAAATAAGAATAGGTGCAAAGGAAACTTCCTTAACTGAAAGTCCCTCAAAAACCACTAAGAAATTGGACTCTTCCACATGTTCAGTTTTTTGAGTCGTATCTTTTGAAGAAATTTGATCAGTGGAATAAATATCAAAGTAAGATAAAAGCGTGGGAAACTATTCGCTCACAAAGTAGCAAAAGTGCTAAAAATGGCTTCTATTGGCTGCCAGCAGCACTGAATGTCTCAATATTAACCTAATGACAGAATATTGTTATACTATTTGCACAGAACCACGTCTTGGAATCTCTTATTGCTTGAGATGACAATCTTCTTTGAAAATATACATTTCATTAGTTTTTGTCCTTTTCTTTTTCTACTTTTGTGTTTCTTGTGGAATATCCTCTCGAAATACTATCCATTTATTCCTTTCCATTCGTTCATTCATTCATTCATTTATTTTTCTATAAAACTGAACAATGCGCATATACAATGATTATATACAAATACAAATTACTAAGTATAAATACGTTGTGTAAAAACACAAGCGCAAAGGAGCAAGGTTTCTGATTGGTAAATAGAGCAGATGTTTTCGTACGAGTGGGATATTAACGGTAAGGTTAATTCGTAGCCGTTCCGTAGCAGTATCGTACTGCAACATAACCAGAACTACGCGCTGTGATTGGATTATTCTCGTGAAAACAATGAAAAGCCATTTCCGTGTTACGGCATGCCGTACCGTGTACGTGCTGTAAATAAGTACTGTACGCTTCCCAATCATACGAAAACCATTCTTATGGGAAGCCATTTCAGTGTTACTGCATACCGTACCGTGTACGTATTGTAGGTCAGTACCGTACGTTTCCTACTCATACGATTATCGGCGTGACATACTGTGACGTGACCATGACGACAGGCTGTCCAAACAACCTGATTTGACTAACGCGCTGCCCTGTGATTGGTTCCACTAGTGCTAGAGTAGTGTTGTGTATGACTGTGAAAAACCCATGGTACAAAAGTTCCGTGCCGTGACCGTGATAATGCTATGTCAAAAATCCTTTTTTATTGGCTGATCAGCGATGTCGCGCACTGTGATTGGCTTAATTCCTTACGGTGACAGGGCTACGTGCGTGACGTTTTACAGTCATACAAAAAAACTGCTTTAACATTTCCGCTGCCTGATAATGCCGTTGGCCTCAAGAAGACGCTTCGGACAAAGCGCACTCTTTTTTGTGTGTGTTCGCACCTCGCATCCCTAGCTTTTTCCGGGCAGCCTTAAAGAAAATGGCGCTCGCACATGATAAAAGAATTCCTCGTGTTGCTATCGTCATGGAAACGCATCCAACTCCGAACACCGCAGTTCTTATATTGCTTTATCTAGCAATTAAAAATGACCAATCAAGAAGATTCTGCTGGAAAAAACAGTTTTAACTCATAGAATCGATCGTAGTCCTTGGCGGCAGACTACGCAAGCTCTGTAAATTTTTCTAGCCTTTTTTAGCGTCTATCTGTCGGACTGGCGACTCTAATCTTTCGCCCGTTCGTTGTAAATACAACAGTTTGTGCTGAATTTTCACGATTTTAGCTTGAAATCTTAATATTCTTTCTTGTAATCTAAGAATTTGTTGCGTGACCTCCGGGTTTGTCTGTCGATTTAAATCTAGAGTTTGCGCAGCTCTTACGAATGAATGCTCGATTTGAATTGCAACAGGTCGAAGAGGATCCGAAACTCTTCCGGAGGCGGCCGAAGCCAATCGGATTTCATTCGGATTTTCTAGAATTGGCGAACTACGTCCAACTGGTAGATCCATATGCATGGCATCTGCTCGAGTAGTCTCTGGAACAAATATCGATTCGTTAATATCTCTAGTTTGATGTTCGCCTTTGTGAATGGTCATTTGGGACTGCCCGAGCTCTTTCCGAGTTTTCACCGAAGGGCTTTCGGTAACAGCTCGAGTAGCCAAATCCGAATCCAACGCTGCGCTTTGCGAGGCGCTATTGCGTCGTTTAAGTTCGTTAGTTAAATTAGATGGTCGAGTTGACGGTTGTTCAGAGATGTTACCAGATTTCCTTCGGTCCTTAATATCTTGTAGGTCCTTTTTCAATTGGTGCACGCTTGGCCTTCGCGCCGTAGGCCTTCTTGGCGGCTCGGGCTCCAGCCCTAAAAAGTCCCCCCAGGTCCGTTTTATCAAAGGGGCTACAAGCGTCCATATAAACACAAGACAACATATAAAGCTAGCAGACATTTGAACCCAAACCGCTGCCCAGTTTTTGATGAGTTTTTTGAAGTCCTCTGTTTCATCCGGGCTATGCCAGTTCGTAATAACCATCATCAGATGAAGTGACGCTAAGAACAGAATGAAATGAAAAATAGAGTAACTATACGCTATGTGTTCACTTTCCTTCTCATCCTTTTCCTCATGGTCGTCATATTTTTTCTTGTTCGTTGCGTTTTCCCTTTTATCCTTCCTTCTATTCACTTGCCGACTTTTCCTGAGGTAGTCTGGATTATCAGACAAAGCTAGACCCAGTTTCCCAAGCTGTGATGTACTCGCGCGGACAGTACACGCAAAAGTCAAGAGCGCGAACGTCAAAACTGAACCAAAAACAGCCTGTCCGTTGACCCCTGAGGCTTTGTCGTACTCCAATATCACATTTCCCAAGGGATTACAGGTGCTGTCGGGTTGACTAGACAGTGTGTTCCATGTTAGATACATTGTATATATTGTAACGACGGAGGACTGAAGGAGACCTGCTCCGTTCGCCTCTTTTTGAATCTGAGGTAGAATTGAAATAACCGTAGCTAGGGCACAGTGCGCAACGTTAAAACTAATATAAAAAGTATTAGCCTTGCACCTGGAGATATCGACCGGGTTAGTGAAGTAAATGTACAAAACTGCGGCTGCGCAGAGCGAGAGTGCGTAGACGACTGCTGTTGCAAACGCAAGAACAAAGAACCAACATTTTGTGTTGAGGACGTCCATCTTTTCCGCCCAGCTCGCGCTCCACGAGTAACCGAAATCGATTATCAAAACCACTTGGAGAAGTAAAAAGATAAATCCTCCGGTCAATCCTACATACATCCATATCATCCCGAACTGAGATATATTTGGAATATAAAAGGCACCTATGAAAAGGAGGGTTAATAAGGAAAGTTTTATGTACCAGAATCCGTTGTGTAGGCGCGCGCGGAATTGTGTGGTCGATGTGACGTCATAGGTGAGTATACTGAAGGTGAAGAAGAATACCGACATCACGAAAAAGACCCGATAGGCTGCCGAGTACCCGACGAGATTATCGCACATCTGAGGCGTCGATATTGTATCGCATAGGTACGGTACGCTGTCTAAATGTTTTCTCATGTCTGGGACCAACATGATAAAGCTTAGAATATTCGCAAGACCCAGGAATAAGAGGAAAATTAACTTGGAGCGGGCTCCCTGTGCGCTTCCCTTTTTCTTGCACAGAAGACCGCAGGCAGCTGAGCCAGCACAGCAAGCGATTTCACTCGCTACTTCCGCTAAACCAAGCGTCTGTAGGGCTGCTCCCATAGAAACCCATATAGACCAATAGTCACGTGACCACCACTAGACCACCTATGAAGCACGTGACCAAATTTGAACAAATGTTTATTCCAGAACCCTTCTCTAGGAGATATATCACTTCTCAGGAAGAGTACGACTACGAAAAATATCCAAAACGCAGCTCAAAATAAAATCTTTAAAGAGGCTCGCAAAATTCGCGATTTTTCTTCCAGCTAATGAAAATTGCAATGATGTTTTCTCGCGTTTGTGTTTACAGAATTAAGTCCTTCTAGTTATGGGATTTCGCGTTGAACTCCGGAACTTGAAACTTGTTTCTGCAAATGTCAAACTGATTTCCATATATTCTATGGAATTCCGTTGAAATTGTCCTTCGTAGAAGCTGTAGTTAGAGTTTTCCTTACCACGTGAAAAGGAAAAAAGCTAACGGTTCGTATAGTATAGCAAACTCGCTATCTTTATATATCATTAACTTCAATCTTTGAGTTCACAGACGAAAATTCCCTGGAATTTCCTGAAACTCGGCTTCGAAGAGTTCTGTACGTTATTCAAGTGTTTTTCGATGGATAAATCGTTGAAGTCAAACAATTTCGACACAAAAAGGGTTTGTTTGTGAAGATCAATTAATCGCCTTTGAGTTGCGATACATCGGACGTCAACTGTGTTTACGGATCATTACTCCAACTTATGCAATCTGAAATATCCCTTCTTGCAGGCATTTGCGACAATTTCCATATATCCAAAGCTTAAGCCAAGTCGAAGAAATCTTTAGAATAGATTTTAAAATATTTCGGCGATTGTATTTCCGTGTTTAGAGCTGTCAGCACTTGTAAAAAAGACTAAGTTCTTCAAGCCAACACCTTCCTGGTCAAACGAAGACCACAATCGAAAACAAGTCTTGATATCAAATAGCAAACGCCAGTCTCTTTGGGTTTTTCAGTTGATTTTCTGCCCTTTCTAAGCAAATTCCACGCTTTTTCTTTCGAAAAACCTACCCTACGTTCCCAGGAGAAATTGAAGCATTTTATCAAAGATTAATTCGCCGATTTTGCGAAGAAAAATGGCGGGATATTTTGAGCGGTGACTTGCCGTTTTTGTTTTTATTACGTCAATTTAACAACAGGTGCCGAGTGTCGTGGATCACTGATTCGGTAAATTATAACACTCGGGCGTGCCCTTTACCCGTATGTGAAAAGCGTTGCTATAGGAACGATGCCATTAGGTACCAGTTCACGGTCAAATTAACCACAGGTAACCCGAAATTTTCGAAGTAAGACCAGAATAAAAGTTTTGCCTTTAGGTACCAGTTCACGGTCAGAGTATCGACAGGTAACCCGAATTGACATTTCCAAAAACTAAAAAAGTTACAAGAACATAAAAGTTTTCAATTTGAAACTCATACCATTTGAAATATTTATTAGAGGGGGATTAAATGAATTAAAAACTTTTTTTTTTACAGTGAAAAATTATTTACTAGAACTATTTATCCCAATTTTATCTCCGTTTGGGAATTGTAATTATTATTATGGAAATAAGTGTCGAGATACTAGAGAATTACACGGTGTCTCAGTGAAAATTCATAGTTTATCTTAGTCGTGTTTTATTTGTTCGCGGTGCGCTCTCTCGTAAAATAATCTTTTCACCACTCGAAGATAAGGGACCGGTCATTATTTATCACCTGGGGGGGGGGGGGGGGAGGAATTTTAATTTGCCTTAATAAAAATTATTTAATCCCCCCCTGTGGGGGGCCAAACCCCCGGGGGGTGGGGCTCCACCAGGTTTTGGG
>WUAP02129688.1:0-29829 GCA_015163945.2 Stichodactyla helianthus | reverse complement strand
CGAACGAACGAACGAACGAACGAACGAACGAACGAACGAACGAACGAACGAACGAAAGAAAGAAAGAAAGAAAGAAAGAAAGAAAGAAAGAAAGAAATCTGGCTTGCATACAAGAGACACAGCTAAAGTCTAATAAGAACTTATGTAAAATTCATTTTCTGGAATGATAAATAAATAAATAAATAAATGTAAATATAAACGCAACATATAACTTTAAAGAACAGTTTTCAAATTATTATCAAAAAACAAACACCATGTGATCATCCTAGTTCATTACTATCATTCTCATCATCGACATCATCAACATCATCATCATCATCACTATTATTACTGTTGATGCCAGTATTTGTTACCGATTCCATTGAGATTAGATACGAGATCTTTTGGAGTTTAACATAAAAAAAAAAAAAAACATCGCTTGAAAGGTAAAATGTTTATATTCTCGCAATTGTGTGTCATCGATGAGTCATCGTGCTAAAGTTAACTATAGTCTCATTTATTCGCCTGGCAGACTTATTTGGTTCTACAGAGAGAAGAACCTTCGACTGCGATATATGGTCATTACATTCTCAAGAAAAAACACCCTTAACACCCCCTCAACATCGCTTTTCGCAATAAATTCGAGGACTCAGAAAAAGCGAAACGATATCTTAAATGATTTTTAGTGACCAACAAAATTTCCATACATTGCGTCAATTAGATTTTTCTTAAAATGTTTATTTATGTCAATAGAGTGCAAAATACAAAGCGGATATCGAAGTCTTACACTCTAGAGCTAACAGAAAACATTGCTCAAGAATAATAGCAAAGATTGATGTTCGATTTCTTACGAAAAGCATTCAAAATTAATCAGACAAAGTTGACTTCGGATATCAAGGTTTGAAATGACAGTTTAATGACGCGAACCAAGTTTAAAAGTGAACAAAATTTCAATTGTAAATATCTCGAGCTTCCTACAGTACAAGCTGCGTTGGAGTGGATTCCCTGGCTGTGTTCGACAGCTATTTGGCGCGATTTTGATTTAGTTTGGCGTTTCATGATCAGATACAATCTACAAATAGTTATTATTAATAGTATAACTTATGCTTTTGGAGTAATTTTCATTGAGATAAAAATTACAAGTCTGAATACAATTCAGCGAAACAAAATTCCGCAAAATTGCAGCGGCCATGTTTTATTTATAGCCCAAGTGGTTTGTATTTGATAAACGCTTAAAATAGAAAGAGAAAGCGCTGGACAAGAGCCGATAAAAGTAAATAAATAAGAGCTTATAGTATGTGGATAACAGAATTTGATGAAGTAAAAAACCCAAGCTTTTATACTGGAGTAAATGTAATGCTCAGTAAATAAAGGGTTCAGAAATTTAATGTATTTAGGAATAATTTCGAAGATAATGAAATGCAAGACAAAACAGATGGAAAAGAAAATACAAAAAATCTGAATAATACGTGCAATAATTTACAATTAGAAATGAAATTTCAGATCTTGTAAGATCTATGGAGTGCCACGAAAATGAAACTTACGTCTATCTAGAAGTTCAACTTCTCTCTCTTAAAAAATTATAGAAAGAGATGCAAATCAGTCACATTGACAGTGCTTCAATTAAAAACCAGGACTTTATCGTTATGACATCACATGCGGTGGAAATCGCAAAAAGATGCGAAGTCAGACACTAGCCATAGACACACGTCCGGGAAAAAGCAGATCACGTGCCTGGTGACGTCAGCAGAGTCTTAAAATAGATTTGGTAGGAATAAATAGATATCAGGAGAGAAAGAAATTATTTTTGGCTCGCATTGAGAAATTCTACCAATATCCGAAACAAAGAGGTTTCATAATTTGTTCAGAATATGTTGAGAATTTGACGTACAGGATTTAATTGATAATTTAAGCCCTAATCAAAGGCAAAATGGATGGACTGAAGTAGACATACAAATGTAGATAGTGCCAATGTTGCGGCTTTTTTGACAACTGGTTTTTCATGTTCATTATCAAAGAATTAGGAAATACGTTTACGAGGAAGGTATATCGACATCGAAGATCAAAGAGTTACGTTTTCTTTCCCGAAACAAATGCAAGACAAGAATCCTGTATCATTATTATTATAAAAACAGTATTGACTCCCCCATCGTTTTGACCATCGCAGTTAATATTACCATAATAAACAAAAATCCGACTAGTCAGACAGCTTTCGATTATTTGGCTCTGCATCATGCACTCCGTTGCCGCTTTTAGGTAAAATGCGATGTCGTTTTCAGATAACGAAACAGACTTCTCGTCTAAATTTTGTGAAAATTTCAAACATTTTCTTTTGTTTTAAATAAAATTAATACAAAATCGAGCTATCTGATTCTTGAATTCTTGGTTTCTTTATATTTTCAGCTATAATTCAACAGTTAATGCCTCTTAGTATAGAGTAATTTATGAAAATATCAAAATTCGAGACATGAAAATAAGTTGTTCAGGAAGAAAATATTCCTGAGCACTTAGAAATGATTTCATAAAGTACCATCCACCTATAAAAGTGAAGCTGTCTTATGCACCCTAACCAGACTAACCCCAAATAACAACAAAGGTGAAAACGCCAGAAAATTCTGGAAAAAATGCGAATATTGTAGAAGAAATTTGAAGAAATTTCGTACATAAATTCATACAAAATTATGTAAAAGAAGAAAGATGCAAGTTTTAGCAAGAATTGTACACAATTCTGACTTTGAAATTTTTTCATTTCTTTTCTTTTTTCTTTTTCTTTTTTCTTTCTCTTTTCTTTTCTTTTCTTTTCTTTTCTTTTTTTTTTTTCCTTTCTTTTTTGCCCTAAGAAATTATGTCTAACTGAATACATTTATAGTAGATCTCTTTTTGTTGATCATTCTCCCTGAAGCGATAATAAATACAAATCATTCTTTCCAATCGGATTTATCAACTCAAAACAGCTGATTACGAGAAGGAGGAAAATTTCATAAAGATAGTTGTTTCTCCGGAGTTAATTTCATTGATCAACTCTGATGGGGGTGGGGTGGGGAAGACACAAACTTTTTCCAAACAATATTCATCCATTCTGACAAAAAAAAAAAAAAAAAAATCAAATTTGAATAAAGAAATACAAATAATAAAATAAAAACACGAGAGAAGTGCGCTCTAGTAAAATATCTAACCAAAGAGACCTAATGTTGGTTTTATTATTATTAAATTTATGTTTTAATTTTCATAGCTTACAAGTCTGGAAGCTTTATAAAAAATACTCAAGATCGTTAGCTAAATATGAAGCTTGGAGTTCGAATAAGAAGATACTAGATTTGTCGTGACTATGGTAGTATTGAAATGACAAGTACAACAGAATGTCAATGCTCGACACTTTTAATATTTCAATCGTACTATTAAATGACAAGGTTTTTCTCCGACTTAATTTTCAGTTAAGCGATAATTTCTTATGACTTTTCTTGTATACGATGTCAAAGCAAGGACAGCGTACAAAAACATTAATACGTTGGTCATTCTCTCCCAGCCAACAGCTAGTAAAAGCGTTCTTTTTAATCTTGGGAATATTCTGAAAGGAATTGAGACACCCTAAATAAACCTTAATCAACTTAATCTTTAGATATAAAGAAGAAGTAGTTATTTATGAATGATAACAAGTAATAAGCGCTTTTACTTCTGTTTATAGACATGAAGGGTGCGTTTCCGATATGCAAAAAACAGCGACCAGCTAGGGGCCTAGTCTACAGTATAGCTTTGTGCTCTAGGAGCCAAACAATCAGACAGGTGGAGGAGAGACGGCTTAAGCTAAAGAAAAACACGAAAAAATCCACAAATTCATCCCTTTTTGGGCCTCGTGTGTACAGGGAACGCAAGGTTATTCATTATATTAGTGAATACTAGCTACGAGATCGGCTAGAAGTCAATTTAGTTATCAAAATCCTGCCTCTACAATTACTTACTTTGTGTATTTACAAGATAAATAGACTGCGTGAAAGGAAGTCAGCTTTAATTCTAGTCTTTCTTAAAAATAGAATAAAAATAATGTAAAATAAGCAAGGAGGATTTGTAAGGTTTACGTTGGGTTTATTAGAAAACGATGAGAGCGAAAAGAACTGAGCCATTTCGCCCTCCAACGACACGTTGGTAACTCTCCTTGGCCCTTAGTTACATGCGACGTAAGAAAACTTCTTAGATTTCCAAATCAAAAATAACCTTTCCTCACATGTATCTTGGAAATTAAATTAGGGAGAGAATATACTCGGAGATAAATGCGTTCTAAATACATTTTGGGCATAAAACATTGCCTCGGGTTGCGATTTGAAAGCAATACTACGATGGTAAGTAGCGTAAGATTCTCGCTCGGCATTACGGAAGTGTATGTCATAAATAGCGAACCCCAACAAGGTCGAAATCTCGTATAGTTTGTTGGACATAAAACTGCATTCTAAACTCCTCGAGAGCACTCAATTTTAGAGAAAGTCAAGGCAAAATTGTTTTAGTATTCGAAGCAACAAAATTTGAATATTTCATCAATCGAACA
The DNA here is from genome assembly GCA_015163945.2 of Stichodactyla helianthus. Classification (NCBI taxonomy): domain Eukaryota; kingdom Metazoa; phylum Cnidaria; class Anthozoa; order Actiniaria; family Stichodactylidae; genus Stichodactyla; species Stichodactyla helianthus. Next base: position 25,310 of record WUAP02129688.1, on the reverse strand, counting down.
AATGAATGCGACAACCCAAACAAAGGAAAACTATCAATAATGAATAACATGTAAATTTGCTTTTTCAAGTAGCATATTGATGTCATTAATATTTCATATAGACCGGCATCACAGACCTCGGACTTTTCTACTCCTAGTATTCAAGGATTTCAATAAGTTGACATTCAAAGAAGAAATTCTTGAAAAACTTTCCCGCTTGAAAGGAGAAACCGTTTTTCGTTGAGAGACCTAGAGGAAGGGGAAAATGGAAGAACTCAAAATCCCTTAGCGGGTACCTGTAGTATCAATAAAATCAGAATATAACAGGACGATGTTTATAGTCACTAAGGTTGACGGTTCTGTGGAATGTATGTTAAATCATCTTGCTCCAGCTAATGCTATTTCTTGATAAGCAGAAATGCCAATCGTCTATAAATACTTTATTCCTGGCGAACGATCCACTTTGACAGCCCTTATAAACTCCTGTTAAATCAGCCCTTACAAGACAGTTTCAGTGCCATTGATCAATAGGCTAGTTTATTTATAATATAATTTTTTCCTGAACGATTTAAAAAAAAAAAACCCTGCTTAAGGCTACGGGTTTGACTACGAGTAGTTAGTCCTAAGGAACTGACCCAAGCGTGCTCTGCAGATCTTCAGTGGTGAAGTCACTGCTGCCAAAGTCGAAAAGCTTCAAGTAAAATCAGTAATTTTACAGAAAACTTACGATAACGAAGCATTGAATATTAATCACAGTTTGTGGTTTAGACTGGGCTGTTTGATGCAGCATTTTTTTGAAGCCACCACAATTTATTGGGAAATACAGTTTAAACGAGGATTATTTTCTCCGATTTTCTTACAAGAAAAACATGAAAGTCAAAAAAATACTAACCAAAAAATCTCACCTTAGAAGAAAAACAACTGACTTCCAAACAAGTTATAAACCGCAGTTATGGCGAGAGACGCGATAAGTCAACGCACAAAATAACCGGGGGAAATCGTGTGCAAAAAAACGACGTATAAAAACCAGCGAGTCTAGAATTTTGAGCGCGTTAAACTCGTATTGAATTCAACAATATGTTAAACTGATTCGCGTAGTTACCTTTAAAAGATATTAGTTATAGTAAGAATCGGTTCGATTTGTGCTCGATATATGAAAATAATTCTGACAGAATTTCTAAACCTTTTCTGTGTTGAGTAAGATCAATAGTTTTAGAAAGATTTCGATCTAAAGAGAGAATGAATACATGAGGACGAACATACAGCATTATTTTAAATATACATGTGTGACCATCACAAAATACATGTAGCCCAAGTCGCTTAATTTATGTCTTTAAGAAAACGAAAAACTTAAAATAAACCCATTGATTTAAGGTAGGGCTTTTGGATTTCAAAGCTCTGATGTTTTTAGCGGTATGATATGAATAACCGTCTGGGAAAGACGCTCGACAAAAAAGTCTTGGTTTTGAGGCATGAATTTGTGTTTATTTCGGTACTATTCTAGTAGGCGACATCTGACATTCACCGGTTGATAAATCTATCGCGACGGAAGACCAGGAAAATATCCCCGATTTCTAAAGAATAATTTTATAGGCTTAGAAATCGCATCAAACCGAGAGTTTAAGTTTCTCGACGATTCAAAATTCACCGTAAGAATCTTCAAGGTTATAATTATATATTCGCTACTCGCGAATCAATTCGAAGTATTATGAAAAGATCCTTTATGTAAACTGCACTATAGTAGTACGAATCGACTCGACTGTAGTAAAAAGGCCTAGAATTCCTATTATTATCATGATCTCTTTGAAGGAAAGGTAAATTGAAACGAACTAGCTTTGGACAGCAAAGCATAATATTTAAATATTAAAATTCATGTTAAGGAGTAGGAAGAGAATTCCCTACCAACATTGTGAAGGGAAATCCTCCAAACGCAGTCCAATTACTGAATCAAATTTTAAAAGTCGATCTAGTGATTTTGGAACTGCCAGTCAAGATTACGCAGACTACCCGACGGAAGAAACACACCAGAAAAAATGAAATCAACGCGTCGGTGCAAATATATTTCTATGTGTGCATGTATATATGTATGCAAAAATGAGTTCTTTCACCTAGCAGTGTCAAACAATGAAGGTATGCTAAAGGTATAAACGCCAGTGCACTGGCTAAGATTTTACAAGCCCTCGATCAAATAAAGACTCAAATTCAGTGGTTTATAGTTTGTTCTTACCTGGGCTTCCTGTTCGTCACAGTCACGATCCTTTAGAGGTACACCTAATAAATGCTTGGGCACAACAACGCTGGGTTTCTCTTCAATGAAATCTCCATCTTTCGTTTCACTTTCAGTTCCTAGCGCAAGCTGGGAACGCCTAAAACTCTCTTCTCTGGAATGCCTGTCATGTTCGATGGCTTTTAGATGAGCTCGAGCGGCCGCTTGGGCCGCAATCATGTTGACTTGGTTGCTGCAAGTGAAGGTCTTCGTCTAAGTCCACCTGCGCCACTAGGGCACATAACATTTGAAGTCCACTCTATAAGTCCGTATGACTTACGATGGCGCTAGTCTCCCACAAAATTAATATCAGAAAGTGATGGAACATTAACTTGAGCCTACGGCCCGGCCAATCTGGGCATTTTTTCCGATTTCTGAGGTTCAAGAAATCAGAAAACTGATGAAAAAACAACGATTCGCCATGACGATGGGGCCGATAAACAGGGATTCATTAAAAATAAACCAACACCTGGTTGAGTACCGGTCTAGCTCGCAAAGCACCACGGGATAGCTCTTGCTGGACGTCACCCGGCGACGGCATGTCCTGATTGGCCTACTAAATCCACGCTAACACTTCAAACGGCCTCGGAGGAGCTTGATCGGGAAATGCAAAACACTTGCGGACGACTCTCGGAGGGCTAGGGAAAGTTATTGTTTCGTAGGTGTATGGCGTTCTTTAAAAAATATATATATTATTTCGTGTCTGCCAAACGTTCGAGAAAGGATGTATTTACTTCAAAATAAGAAAATAATTTATTCAATGACCTATAGGAGTCAAAAGAAATCAACACAACCTGTTGTTTAATGAAAATAAATGCCGATGAATCAAGCGCTTGAATTGGAAATTTATCAATTCTGTCTTCGACTTTTAACGAGTTACGATATTGACTTTAAACAAAAACATTCTAGGAAGTGGACACAATTTCACGGCGTACATTGGCTAATGACGTCACGTGATCAAACCTCGAGTCACGTGATCAAACCCGCACAACGCTGATTAGTTTTTTTTTTTTTTTTTTCCGCTGTGCAACCAAGTGCAGTACTGCACTAAATTTAGCACGGAGACTTGGTTTCATAGTCCCAAATGAATGGAATACTTATCAGGGACGGACGCCATTAAAAACATCCCGGAAGCCAACGTGTAACTTCGGTGTATCTTGGTGGGGGCATTATATTCTTTTATAAACTCCAAACTCAGACACAAACCTAAATCTTCGAAAGTAAGATTGTAAATAATACTATATTTTATAACCCAAAGTACGCTTAATGCTGGTATATAAACCTATATAATTATAGACTTAGTCAAATAAATCGCAATCATTTTTTGTCTTGCTACTGTTTCGGTAAGTTTACCGTAGCAATTTTTAGGTTTGCGTCTTATTTTCAACACAGAAAGTTTATACATGAAAATAAATGTTAGTTGAAAAATTCTAAAAGGGTATCACATAGAGCGAAGAAGGTATACAAGTTGTTTGATCGTTTTGTTTTTGGGATCGATTCACAGAATTGTGGAGTTGCAGCCGACTTCATCAACAACGACAAAACACTGGCTTGCTTAGTAACAGCTAACAGACAGATTGTTAATTACCTAAAAATGGTAAATTTGTTTCTTATTAAGGTTTATCCAAAATCTTCAAAACGTAAACACGGTAAAATTTTACGACTTCGACTGAAATATATATATAACAAGCGCGAAGAGCTCTTTTTCGGTCCTGTTCAGTATAGGAAAACTTTAGATTTCAAAAAAGAGGTTTCATTACAATTTTTGATTCCTTATTGAATATATTTTTGGAAGGGCTGCGAAGAAAATGATTAATCTTTATATGAAAATGTCTAACAAGATATCTGAATTATTAAGAAGTAACGCTCGATTATCCATATCTGCTTTCTAAATGTTTTTTAAACCATATATACAACCAGGAAAAAGAGCCGTTATCTCTTATCATGACCGATCAAGAAGTTTACTAAAGTAAACCTATGGTTGTAATCCGGGCTAAAAAAAAACATCAGTAATTCCGCTTTCACTCGGCGATTTTAGAGACCTGCTTAGTTTAGTCTTAAATTCCTCTTAAGGGCTACTTAAGTTTACAAAAGTCCAAAACCAACCAGCAGGGCACACGAGCTAGAACGTGAAGGCAAATTCTTCATATGTGTTTTTCAAAATAACAATGAAAGGACGGCGCAATTGGATCCATCTCCGGAAGTTTTTAATCGCTTATGGGGAAGACTGTGCACTGTTAATGTTCCATCGTTAAAGGCAGTAGTTCCTTACCTTTCTTCTTCGTCTACCGTCCTCAATGTTTCCTTTTTGGCCCCTCGTGTTTTGAAACAGCAGTGGAGTTGATCGCCGCATTTTACACTCCCCAAATTCATCCCCAACGATTCCTGCGCTCCAACAACATATTCCTGTGCGACAAAAAATGATGTTAATAGTTAATGTCTTGTAAAGATCAAAACGACAAAATTTCCTATTCTGAACGACGATTTCCCAACATGACAGTCAAAGTCTATTGTTCTGATTCCCAATGAAAGTCCTCCGTTCAATTCTATTTTATCAGAACTACCAACGAACACAAAGAAGCTAATCAATATCAGAACCAAGATACAGGCACGAGCGCTGTTAACACAATGTTAATGTACCATTAATAGATGTATTGGGGACATTTAATGTTTCTGTATAGCACCGAAGTAAAATATGGACACTGAGCTGAATTTTGAACCAAGACAAATGGGAAAAGCATTGGAAACTGTGTTTTGTATTTACTGTAGGCAGAAAGATTTCAGAGCCCTCTTATAATTAGCGAATGACCGTCTTCAGAGGTCGAGTAGTTAACAAGGTTAAGCAGGTATGAAGGAAGTTCTGTAGCTAACATGAAAAGATGGAAATGAGTTGGTAATATACACACTAAACTCCAAATCGATTAACCAATCATGCCTCGAAATCTGACGAAACAGATGTCATGATGACTGGGGGGAAATTACCATAATTGTAACAGTTCGTAAAGTCAAAAGAAGCACGCAAAGGGAGTAAAAACTCCAGTTAACTGTGAAATAACTAATGTTTGGGCAATCGCAGCAAACCGAATGAGATTTGAGTCTTATATGTCTTCGTTCCCAGTGGAAGAACAAAGTCACGTGACTCAGCTATGATTATTTTCACTCCAAGTGGTTCTGTCTTCTAGACTTTGTGTAATGGAACGTTCCCCGAACCGACGTTATTTTCTACTCTATTTTAGTTTAAGGTACTAAATTACACGGTGAAGTTGAAGCAGGTGTATCCCGCCAGCCAGTGCTTCTTTCCTCAACCAGAGGCGCGGATTCTATTTCAGGCTCCATATGTCCTTAGAATTAAACACAGGTTCAGCAGACGATTCCAGATTTACATAACGGTTTTCTTCGGGTTTTGATCGAACCGCAAACAGCTTCTCGTTACAAGAGGGTGTATTTGAGCTTTGGTTATCTGTACGAGGTCCCTCATCAAGTTATGCAAACAAAATTGAACTAAAATTCTCTCGAAAAACCGCAGATATGAAGTACTCGGTGCTTAAGCCTTCCAGCACGCTCTAGGACTCGACAACAAAAGAAAACAACTCATTTTATGTAGTGGATAGATAGTACTAAAACCCATGTTCGAATAAATGTTATATCTTGACATTAAAACTAAATATAAAATCTACAGAAACTCCGGAAACTCTTTCATTGTTAGAATAATAAGCCGAACTCCGTTTTTATCCACTGGTAAATCAACAAAAGAAGTATGTTGTTTACATGTGACGTCACGTCGAGTCAGTATGGAGTCAAAATTCACTTCTCGTTAGGACTACGAAACTTCATGCCAAGAGGTTGTTTTTCATTGAGGTGGTACTGTAGTTACTTAACATGTTAAACAAACCGTAGATCAAATTATACAAGACGAATTTTAACGAAAGTTCCCGCCAAGAATGTTTCGAAATTTATGAGACATGCACCACGCTAAAGGGGTTGAAAATCAAAAGTTCGTGTTAAGGTACGTTACTGACCAGTTGATTTACTTCTTACTGGCAATGACAACTTTTGAAAGACCCAGCCTTAGTTTTGAATGAGGCCGGAGAGGGAGAAGAGATGTCGTCAAACCACCAGCCGAGTTGACCTTCAAAAGCTATACAAGGTCAGCCAATCAGATTCAAGAATTATGGGATGCCAACAAAAAAGTTATGACCCACAATTCTTAGCGAGATTTAAGGGTTTGGTAGATAGTAAGGGAACCAAATGGACCAGACATGGTCATGAATAATCGCAAAGCAAAGAAAAATTGAACTCTGACCGCCAACTCCCCCACCGGTCCCTCCCCTCCCCCAGACCAAATTATTTTGAAGCGAATCAGGTATGTGTTGCTAGTTAGGGACGGTCCTTACCATGGTGATTTTAAACAAATTGAATAGATTCGAAGACTAAACTACGCACGAAATAATTAGTTTCATTACGTAACATTTTCCGAGATTAAAAATAGCACCCGGTTACTATGGAAACTGACAATCTTTTGTCTGAGACGTATGACGACTGGAAAAAGTTCAGGCTTTTTCACTGAAACCGACTCAAAATTTCTTATTCAGTAGATTCGTTCATTGATGTTTTTTCTATTTTCTATTAGCTTGAGGAAGTCAAAAATGTTTCACTACAATTCAACCAGAAATACTGACGGCAAAATTTTCTAATGTGGTTTTTAATGATAATAATTGCTTGACTCTCAATATAAAGCATTACAGCAAAAGTTGTTATCAGGTAATAAACGGTATGGAGGGAGTATCTTTTGACAACTAGCCAACTAATTTAAACCAAAAAGACATAATAAGACAAAGTTGCAAAAAAAGTGGACTGATTTCGACCAAAGACCCCGGGCCTGCAGGGAAATCGTGACTGCTTCCTGTTTACAAATGCAACCCGCGCAGCAGATGGCTAGAACATATTTAAACGTCGCAAATACTGAACTCGTGTAGTCGTGGTGACTCCTTCACTGGAGTATCGCGCACGTCTTAGAGCGGTTTTCATGTGAGTGCCCGGGGAAACGTATGGTACTGACTTACTACACGTACACGGTACGGTATGCAGTAACACTGAAATGGTTTCTCATTGTTTTCTTCTGAATTATCCAATCACAACGCGTAGTTACGGCTACGGTAAAATACGGTAATGCTACGGTACGATTACGATTTTTCGTATCGTTTCCCACTCATACGAAAACCGCTTTATCTTATGTATTTCTGTGCACTCCAGTCCTCAATCTCACGACCTCTGCGTGTAAACCAAAATGGACATCTTGGATCAGCGTTCAACATCACCAACTACATGTCTAAGGAAGTTGTTCCTCATTGAATAATGGAGCTCATACAAGAAGTAGATTTCAAGATTAATGCCAATTGTACTCATCAAGATCATCGGTTTGATGGAGAGATAGCGCCATCAATCAAAAACCAACAGTGAAATGTTTATAAAAGAAGCGTTTATCTTAAAGTTGAAAGCTTTCTTGAGAAATCATTCACAATATGAGTTAGTTTTGTAAGTTATTACATATGTATCTTTGTTGCGTCGATTCAGTTCAACTGTGAATGAAAAAGATTATCTGGGTTTCGTCCCAAAAGATAGAGAGGCATAAAAGAACTACAACTTCAGTAAGTTTTCAGTTGACATGTTTAGTGGATTAGATACTTTATGTAAATACTACTACTGCTGCTGCTACTGCTGCTGCTACTGCTGCTGCTACTGCTACTGCTGCTACTACTGCTATTGCTACTGCTGCTGCTACTGCTGCTGCTACTACTACTGCTGCTACTACTGCTACTGCTACTGCTGCTGCTACTGCTACTGCTACTGCTGCTGCTACTGCTACTGCTGCTGCTACTGCTACTGCTGCTGCTACTGCTAATGCTACTGCTACTGCTACTGCTACTGCTGCTGCTAATGCTACTGCTACTGCTACTGCTACTGCTACTGCTACTGCTACTGCTACTGCTACTGCTACTGCTACTGCTACTGCTACTGCTGCTGCTGCTGCTACTGCTGCTGCTACTGCTGCTGCTGCTTACTGCTGCTACTGCTGCTACGATTATCTCGTAAATTAGATCTGAGTGTCTTATAGTCAAAAGAAAATTAAAAATGTTTCGTTATATTTTTGTTTAGTCTTAGTTTTGATTTATTCAATCATTCATTGATTTTCTAGGGCTCTTTATTCCTACCCTATCGGGGATAAGATCTATTCATGCTGAAGTTTTAATAGTTATGAATTTATACAGTACTAACGATAAAACAAACTACGTTCTACAGTAATTCCCGCCGCAGAAACGAACTGCATATCAGATCCAGACACCCCGATAAACTTTTGATTTGTTAGTCATTCCAGAAACCCGACCGAACAAGAATCATCTACAAATTGCAACTAGACCGCAGGGGGCAGTCTTACGACAATTGCTAATTTCTTCCAAGCATGTAGAGCTTCTAATGTCTTATCTGAAAGCTAAGACAGGGCTGTACAAAAAGCTTGCTGTGAGTGCTTCCACGAAGACTGTGAAGAAGTAAGTTTTTTAATAAGAGCAAAAGGTGAAGAATAACAATTTAGTACACAATTTTAGTGCTTGGTCATTCAAACAAAAACAAAAAAAAAAAACAAAAAAAAAACACCACCAACAACAACAACAAAAATCAAATTCAAATTCTGTAGTTTAATGTAATCAAGTAGACCGCGAAGAAGCAAAGCCCTTCTTAAAGATAACATGAATTAAAAGAAATAAACTATGCATAAATTTTGACCATATAAAGTGTTAGTGATCGTATCAAAACGTGGAAAAACCACCACTATAAACCAAAAACGATCCTCTTTTGGAGCTTTGCCGATTGTAATTGTGACAATGATTGCGAAAATGTATATAATTGCATGTTAACTATTTTCATTAAGGTAGTTGTCGGTAAAGGTAGGTCATTCCAAAACCACCTTATGGCCAAGTAATGACGTTAACTAAAGGTGCTAAAAATGGCTTCTTTTGGCTATCGGCAGCTGAATGTCTCAATATAAACCTATTATGACAGGATATTGTTATATTTACACATACCCAGGTCTTGGAATGACCTATCGCCTATGTCGCTTGGCGATGAAAACCTTTCAAATAGCTGTATACCTTTAATTGCAGAAACGTTTTGATATACATTTTTGCATATACACTGGCAAATATCTATATTTATTATTTGCATTCATGCATTACATAACAAATATCTAAACTGATATATTTACTATTAATCATTATTATCATTATAATATATTATCGTTTTTCAATTTTGCCTTGATACATATTAATGCTCACTTATCATAGTTTTAATTGCCCTATTTCATTATGACTTCACGGCTTGTTTATGAGGGGGACAGAATCGTCCAGAACAATAGAAATTTGAAAAAAATAGACCTTTCCCGAATTCGCTTGGATGATCACGAAACAATGGTTCCAAGTCGAAGACTGAACTTGATTCTTTTGTTTATCAAGGACAACCTCGACTTGAAACCATTGTTTTGTTATCATCCAAGCGAATTCGGGAAAGGTCTGTTCGCTCTGCTAAGAAAAGTTTACTCTCAAATTGTTTGGTTTTCAAATCTAAGATGTACTGGTGCTTAATACACAATATTTACTGTATTTGGTGATTGCTACCGCATTTCTATGACCCCCAAAACGCATTTCATATCGATTTTCTTTGTGCTGTTACTGTTTTGTCCCATGACCATGATCCTTAGCGTTTGAACAATAGATTGATTTGATGTGACGTCATAGAAATAGAGCAATTTTTTTAGACTATTTTAATATTAAGTTATTAGTATTTACTGTTGTTATAAATTGAACAAAAAAAAAAACTACAATTAGTAATTTAATAAAATTATCATTTTTATTAGTATATACATTAGTCATTATGATATCTGTCTTACATTAATAGTGTACATGTATATTTACATACATTTATATTCTATTTGCATATTATATTATCTCGCAATGAAGGGCTCAACAGAGGCAAAGACGCCCAGCATACGAAGAAAACAAATAACTAATGTACTCCATTCACGAATAACATCACTTCTCACAGACTTTTCAATCAATAGAGCAGATTTCGTATGACTGTGAAAAACTCGCGGCACCTTGCGTGCCGTAAGCGTGCCTTGCCCGCGACCATGATGTTTTCTGACATTTTTACTTGCCTTGCCGTGCCTTATTGACCGTGTCAAGACCAATCTTACAAAATCTGCTTTAATACAGCTTTCATCTCACTAGACACTACAATACACTAGTCTACATAAATGTACCAGTCGAACTCCACCTAATATTCTTAATATAAACTCCCCGACAGATGATCGATTTGATGGGAATCTAATTAGCTTCCCCGTGGCTTGGTTCTTTAGATGAACCATATATAGAATAAAAACACATTACGTACTAGAAAAGATTAACTTGAATATGTTTAGGTAAAAACACTAGACGCACGTGGGATGATACATTCATCGGGGAAACATTGACCAAGTTTGGCCTTGTGTGACTTATGATTTAATCATTAAGAGACATAGGCGAGACAATCTGATTCAACCAATAAAGCTCTACTCAAACCTGGTATTTTAATGTGTTTTAGTCTGACTACAAATGACTGATTTTCCAAAGGTGCTATTGAATGCTTTGGTCTTACTTTACAACAGGAATAGTATACTGTAAGGTTTATCTGAGAATCGCTATCACAAACCAAGATAAAGAAACTCACTCTTCGATAAACTCTGATCGACTCCAAGAGGCAGACCAAAAACCGCCAATCTGAGAAAAACCACATTTGAATTAAAAATATTGACCAAACAATTTGACTCGAAGTAGAATTTGTCGTTCAAATCCATTTAAAAATTTCGGCCTCAACTCTTCATTTTTCCTTCGAGTCAACATAAAGCGTGTCTGAGTTTGTTAATCAAATTAAATGATATTGAATTTAAATGAAATGTATGGCAGGGAAAAATTTGATAAGGATACTCTTCCAAAATCGCGTTAAAAATAAATAAATAAATAAAAGACAAAAAATTAAAAACTTACACTTCAAATACAAAAAAATAAGATTGACAGATGTAATAAAAGTGAAAGTCAAGGACTAAAGGTCCTGAAATATTTGCGTGACCACGTTTTTATTAATCTATCAGAAATATACATTCTATTCCAAATGCGCTTCTAATACTTGAGCACTTGTTTATTAAAGTCGGAGCTTGGATCTAGTGATTGAAAAACGACAGAGGCTTAACTCAAGTGCGTGGATTGCCTTTAATGAGAAACACAATCATGTATATCCTGCTAATCCGGAATTTCCTGCGAAGACCAAATAAATGCTAGCTTTTGAAACCATTTTTTCCTGCGCATGCGCTAAATGTCGTGTATATCTGTTAGCGCATGCGTAAAGTATACCACGCACTCATTTGAAAACCACGACCCCAGGGATCAAAATCTAGTTTAATGACCTGGTAGGAAAGAAATATTATAAAACATCAGTCATTTAAAAATGTCGACACGTGCTTCCGTGACGATTAGTCTCTCAGCTTCCGGACGCGTTGTGCCTATCGTAATGTGCCTCGTAATTAATGAACCAGTTCAGTTTGAACTACAATATTCACAGTTGCCTCGATACAACAGATCTCGGTCTTGACAATTTACGAAATCTATCATGCCTAACCTCATCCCAATAACTGCTTATTCTTCTCCTTTTAATGGTAGAGAACAGAATATGAATTGCCCGTCATGTGAAGCACGTCTTTATTTTAAAACTGATTGAAGTGGTACCGGTAAACGACGTCGAAAACTTAAAACCACTCGGAAACTAGCCATTCTAATGACCACTTATGATGGGTATAAAAACGTACAAGATATTGTTTGATGGAGAAATGACTCGAGCATAGACCAAATCCACTTGGGCGTAATGTTGTTCCATAACAGACCGCATGTCAATTCCTTGAGAATATAATTTTTGTTTGAGGCTCATTTATATTAACGTATTATCTTCTCAAGCGCTACCGAGAAACAAAGACATAAAACCCAAGGGAATGACACGTGATCTGAAATGGGAGAACATTATGCCCTAGTGATTAAGGTCGTTGGTTAATTTTCGGTAATGAATTTGAATGAGAAGTGCGACTCTTTCCTGGGAAAGTATACCTTTTGTCATTAGTCCAACAATGGTAATAATTCCACTCTAGAATAAGAAAACCTAACATTTTCATGACTATCACAACACGAACAATACGAAAGGAAAGAGGCCAGAGTTATGTTTTGCGTCATCTGTTGTTACGAGGTTATAAAGCGTACATATGATGACATAATAACCACTCAGTGGAACAGAAAAGATAATTTTTCTTTGTCTTAATGTTTAATTTATTATCATTGTTGTTTCACTTTAAAATTACGTGATCAAAAAAGTGCCAAGAATAGAAACACAAAGACCGCGATTAAGATGGACAAAAGTAGTCACGTGACCCCAAAACACTGATAGTATTGATCACGTGACTTGGGGATGCCGCGGAAGCATTTCATTTTGGGTGTGAATATTCATTTGCTAGAAAAAAGGCTTTTAAAAAAGCAAGTTTGCTTTTACACATGGGAACTCAAACGGTTGACGCCAATTACTGGAATATAATGTATTTGAATGAAAAGAATACGCTTGGTGAATATTTTAAAGTAATAAAGCTTCCTAGTGCTGTCATTGTTGTAGAGCACGCAATCTAATTTCCAGAAAACCATGCCCTGCCTAAAAAACAACCCCAAATGGTGCCCTCAGTACAAGACAGACCAAGGTACAAAATTTACTTTTGAAATTCGACGACGCTACAGGAAAATAGAGTAGAAAGCACACCGTTTCTAGTGTAGATTGTGGTATTACATCATTCAACGACACTGGAGAACGAGGCGACCTGCGCATGCTCATAATCTGTAAGCAAATCAAGCCCAAAACCTGGTCGTGCTGTTGTAAAAATACTATGCAGATTTTCTTCCAAAACGTGACTTGCAAATTGATTTCATGAGGTAAAATGCCAAAATTTAGAGACATTACTTGGAAATTTATAGTACACGGAAAAAGATATCTTCTTTGTATCTTAAAATGCCTTGAATTCTGGGAAAACTTGCTGAAATGCACGCATCCGCAAACGTTATCTTCAGGTGTACTGGATTATTTCAGATCTACATGCTATTCCTTCTCTCTAAGCTGTCCATGAGGATAGATCATATATTATATTTAAGATTTAAGCGAGCACACACACCTTGATCATAACATGCTAATATTGTAAAAGCCATACTGTTAGCCAAACCACTGCACTCTAATCTACCGTATGATCGCTTGATCCTCATTGGTTTAATTACGGGAAAAAGCTAACATCACTTAGAGAATTAAACTTTTTCTAGTGGGATTGAACACGAATGCACTTGGTTAATGCGTTTATAGTGATTTCATGTATCAGTTTGACTTTTAAAAACGATTTTTGGGCATTCCCAGTCGTTAGTCATAAATTTTCTTGAGGTTTTACTGCAAATGGTTTGGCGTATATCTCGTAACTTCGCGATGGAATCACGCAAATCATGTCGAAACCTAATAATCACTGAAATAACTCAAGACTGAAGCAACTGCTTATTCAATATTCAGAGAATGTTTCAATAAAACGACTCCGATTTCTAACTGAATTCGAAAGGCTCTGAAGTAAAGTAAATTTAAGTAAACGTCTGTAGTTCCTACAGCTACAAAGCTGATATCAATGAAAGCGCACAGTGCGCACTTTACCCCCCTCTTTCCATCAGTGCTCCCTTTGAAAGCTAAAGCTACACGGATTAAAGGTCGAAACAAGAGTGTGAGGTCACTGAGGATCGAACTACGGACCTCTCACTTAGCAGGCAGCATACTAACCAACTACGCCACACTGGTTTTTCTTAATGGCCAAATACACACGGAAAAGGGAGGAATTCTCTCATGAATTTGAGTCACCTAGTAAGTTTAATTTCTTGACAATATATTCAGATCTTTCCTGTGCATATGACGATGATATCCACAGGACAAATGCCCACTTGAAGCCGACTTTCAACACACTCCAGAATACAAAATTACAATTGCAACAGCTACGTTCAATAATTCAACAATGTTTTAAATTCCACAGAAAGATTCAATTTTCCCAATTCAGGCGTTATCTTGGTCTTTTCAATAATAAATAAGACGAAAGCTTCTGATAAGCCGACCTCGATTTGTCCACAAAATTGGCCATGAATTGAGTGATATATTAAAGTTTATATAGGTGTATTAAAACTTGAAGCTTTGTACCAGAATACACAGGGAATAAGTAGGGTTGATATCAACTGCTACGCCAAAATCTTAAGGATTTTAACTGTGTTTTTTTATGGATTGGTTGCTGGATTGAGTACTTAGTGTGTCAGTAAGTCAAAGTTATGATCACACGTGCTTATAAGGAACTTCAGTCACGGCTGGTTCTACAACATTTGCTCCTACGCTGAGATATCGATGGAATGGCCTGACTTTACGATTTGTCGTATTTAACTATCAAGTTCAAATGGATTGACAAGCATAAAATTTGACGTTTTTCGTCGACTCTGCTGCCAAAATCACCATATTTGAGGGAATGAATATTATTAAATGGAAAAACCACATTAAATTGCAAAAAATGGCACTAGAAATGAAAATATGTCAAATTAAAAATGACATGATTAAGGATAATGAGAGGGGAAAACCTGCCTTTTATAAGTGTGAGAAAAAGAAAAAAAGTAAAAAATAATGTGAAAAAGTAAGAGAGAGAGAACGAAAGAAAGAAAGAGAGAAAAGAGAAAGAAATAAGAAATTAGGATGATTCAGAATAGAATGCGCACTCGAAAGCGCACTATACATGGGCAGACGCCAGTTAATGGAGAAATAATGTATTGATTTTCATTTAAAGACAAATAAACTATACCAGCGTGATGTACGTGAAAGAGCCCTTATTAAACGTATCCATAAAGAAATCGACATGGGAGAAAGAGCAATTTATGGATGGCAAGCTGAGTTAGCGTGGGAAACAGAGAGCTTCCATCGCAGGAACAGCAGGATAGACACTCATATACAACTACTAAGGAAGACTTAATTTCGAAAGCTCTTATTAAAGAAATTTTCTGGTTCAAAACGTTAACGTACCGTCCAATGGATATTTTCTTTTTAAAAATAAATAATAACAACAACAACAAAACAAAGTCATTCAATCGAATGTTCGGTTCCTTGTTGGAATAAAATTTATGAAATTTCATTTCTAGTATCTAATCAATGTGGAATATCTCCACGAATTCCTGAATTTCAATTTTCCTATCGACTTTGTTTTCACTTACCACAAAGATTAAACAAAGATCCAAATCTAATCCCTAAAAGGTAAGTTAAACGTGTTGATTAACGTTGTCATGACAACGTTTGGACGTGGGCGTGGCTATAACCAGGTCGATAACTGGGTATTAACCGTAGAGATTTCTCTTAAGATTAGATTTAATGGTATTTATCTTCCTGATTTCAGTGAAAGAGATGCAGTCGGTTTGATTCTGTTTGGTGTTTGGAATCCCGCAGACAAAAACACTAACTCAACAGGTTGTTTTACAAACTTGTAAAATTAATCAAATATTTGGATTTCAAAATTCAAAAAAGGTATTGTAAAATTACTTTTATTGAACTTTAAAAAAATCTAAAACCTTCCTCTTTTAGTTTATTTTCCATAAATCAATTTTTGAGTTTTATTTCATCGTTTTTAAGGGACTTTCATGTAAATTTACAGGATTTTTTCCCTTCCTGGTATTGTCCTCGCACTAAATAGAAAAGTAGGAATTTAAGTTAGAGGTTGGGGTCAAACTGGGAGAAGTCTATAAATGTTTGTCGGAGGGCGGATTCAAGATAAAACGAAAATTAGAAGAAAAGAAAGAAATTCCCTTCGAGGTAGGACACCTTCAACTTCATTGTCAGAAAAAAAGTATTTAAAAAACATTGAATTTAATTGTTTAACATATTAGATTCTGATAGGAATTTTGCCGACATCTTGAAATGTCTCACGCCGGTTTACTTTGAAAAATGGCATCAAACCGCACCAAATCACAACCTTGAACATGGCGGCTACTTTGCTTGGTTTCTTTAAAACTCGTGAATGTACTAATCTAACTATTGGTTTACCAAAAAGACTATCTAAATTTACGACCAAAAAGGTTTTGGATCAGTATATCTCAATGTAAGGCATATAACAGAGTAGAAACTAGGTAGTGGTGGTAATAGGGGAGGGGTCATCATGGTAATGTCATGGGGGGGGGGAGGAGAGGGTCTGATGAAACATTTGACCGTTCCAAACCAAGTCACAGTTATTTTGTAAGGATGTATCTTCCATGCTGTGCCTGCAAAACAGGAGTGGTGTTTGAAGCCAAATCCAAAGCGGGCGAGAGCAGTTAGTAATTACAAAACTGAAGTGACTAAGGAACAGTGCACAACCACTGTTCTCGAGAGAATAAACTAAAAACGAAAGACATGGCGGCCATGTTGGTGGAACTAACAAGAAAGGCAACGTGAAATCTCTTGTTAAATATCACCAATTTGGCTGCGATCGCGTAACATCCAACTTAAGTACACAGGCAAGCTAACGTGATGTTCAGGCTGAAGCACAGACTAACCCAGCTGTTGATTTACTTCAACTAATTTCTATAATGAAAACCTATAGAAAGGTTTTTGTGTTGTTGCTCATCAGTGTAAGTGTGCGTAAAGGTTAAGAAATAGAGGCCACGTAGGAATATATCTTTTAAATATTATATTCATTTCATTGGCTAAACTCCCTTGAAAGTCTGGTTTATATAAAGCGACGCAAGAGCTGCGCAGGCGCAAAAGAAAGCATCGAATATTCTGCGTCTTTTTGCGCTTGAGACAAGAATTTTTTCGGTGAAAATTATGAGCACTCGCAGCTCCGTTTTGTCGCTAAAAAGTTTATAAAACAGGCAGAATTTCACAAGACTTTTTATCAAGGAATACATCTATCTTTTTCTTAACCCGCTCAATCAAAATCCAAGTTCAAGGTCAAAACTCTGAAATAACTAACTACAACAGGTAGAGTAATGAACTTGGCTTACTCCGACTTCGACTCGCAAACAAACAAGACAAATCACCAACAAAGAACGCTACTGAATTATTCAAAATTAAAACCACATTACACTCTGAACAAACCAATAAGAAATTAGACAACATTTCATCAGGTGCGGGGCAGAAAAAATGTACAATGAAACTAGTGGTTAAGTTAGCATTGAATTAAGAATTTGATGGAATGTTATTTTGCATTTTCTGAAGCGCACACTGGTACCAGATGTGGAAAAGGCTAATCGTGTATTGGATTTGTGTGGTTTATACACTAGGTTTGTGCAGCATTACATGAATCCTTGTGTCTCAAGAACAAATACCAATAATATAAAACCGATGCAAGTGGCTTCATGCTTTTGTTTTCAATGTCAAAAAAACCCTGATCTGAACGAGATAAGATTTGATCCTATAGCTGCATTTGTGTCACTAAGAATGGAAATTTTTTCACAATTTTAAGCCTTAAACTGATTTTGGTTTTCATTTTACGAGTGTGTGTAACCAGTTCCATTGATTTTAATACAAACAAAACCATGTCAAAATAAACACAGGCCGTCATCACTCGGAGTGGAAATCTCATCAATATTTCTGCAAGGACCTGTTGTTTACATTAATATCAAGAAAACAATATTTAGGGCGTGACGTCGATAATCGAGGGGCAGGACCGCTAACCAAGCTGAAGCGATCGTTGTTTGTAGGCCATCGAAACTTTTACGATGAAGTGCCATGAAAATAAAGTCTTTTATATTTTCAATTTCGTTGTCGAAACACGAATATAGAAATACTGTTTCAAAATTTAAATTTTAAAGTCGAAAACTTTTTAGAGGATTTGTGAGTTTTTCTCCACTGTAACTAAAATAGTAACCTCTTAAGGCTCGGACACACGATGCAACGTTCCCTGCGACGTTGCTTGCAACAGGGAAATCGTGTGTCCACCCGTAAAAGTAGAAAGGATTTCTACTTCGGCGACGTCGCGCACAACAGTTACACGGGTGGACAGGCGGTGCGATTTCCTCATTGCAAGCAACATCACAGGTAACAGTTACATGGGTGGACACACGGCACAATTTCCTCATTGCAAGCAACATCACAGGTAACAGTTACACGGGTGGACACACGGTACGATTTCCTCATTGCAAGCAACATCACAGGTAACAGTTACACGGGTGGACACACGGCACAATTTCCTCATTGCAAGCAACATCACAGGTAACAGTTGCACGGGTGGACACACGGCACAATTTCCTCATTGCAAGCAACATCACAGGTAACAGTTACACGGGTGGACACGCGGTGCGATTTCCCCGTTACTAGCAACGTCGCAGGGAACGTCGCATCATCTGTGCGAGCCTTTAGAGTAGATCCTCTAAGACTGTGAAACAAAGTTGTGGTGTAGATAGTGCACCGTACCGTAACTACGCGTTGTGATTGGATGATTCCGACACGAAAACAAAAACAATGGGAAGCCAGTTAAATGTTACGGCATGTCGTACCGTGTCGGTGCTGTAAGTCGGTAGGCGTACACTTCCCACTTATACGAAAACCATTCTTATGGGAAGCCATTTCAGTGTTACTGCATACTGTACCGTGTACGTGCTGTAAGTCAGTACAGTACGTTTCCCACTCATACGAATGCCACGCGCATCCAGGCACAGCAATGGTTCCACCGAACATCCTTGTCTGAGCCGTGCCAATATTATGGCGTGGGTTAGTTATCTCAAGGGATAGAATCAAATTTGAACTTTTAATTCCCTCAAGTAGGCGTATGACGTTTTTTAAGTTTACTCAAGACAGCTAAAACGTTGTACGTGTGGGACTAAAATGAAGCGTAGGTTGAAGAACCACAATACAGAACTAAAAATATAAAAAATCGATTACACATCTTTATGTCTGAAAGTTGGCATTTGATCTTTTCTTCTTTTTCTATTTACGTGCGCCTGTCTGGTTAACTGTTTTTAATTATTTATTCATTTATTCATTGCATTGTGCATATTCATCCATTCATTATTTCGTTAATTCGTTCATGTTGGTCAGCGCCTGTCAGTTTATCTTTAGTACTAAGATATCTATATACAGGTGACCAGTTCGTCTTACTCTATTTTGTTTATCCATCCATCCATCCATTCGTTCATTCATCCATTCGTTCATCCATCCATCCATTCGTTCATCCAACCGTCCGTCCGTCCGTCCGTTCGTCACACGATCTTTTGCTTGTTATTTATATAACACAAATCATTCGATCACACAGAAACTAGTAAATCCCCTTTAAAATGAAAATTCTACCCTCTGATAAATTCCAAAATTGATATTTGTTTTTCTTAGTGGCGTTTAAACTTGACACTGCGATAACTCTAGTATCACTAACACGACAGCAACAGTTGCTAGGAAACATAAAAATAGCTTCTCAGGATAGTCGTAAGTGCAATACGAGAAGTCAGTCCAATTAATCTTATCTGTTTGTTATACTGTGGAGCTCCTGACGGGCACGTATGTACTTATTTGCGAGGGGTCCATAGTGCCCATAATTAACTTAATAAATAACACAAAAAATAATTAATCACACGTAGTTTTACCTTTAAACTCGCTTCATTCGCGCGAAAAATCAGTTTTAAATTAATTCGTATTCGATGATTAGGCTTTGTTCATATCCCACGTTACGGAAAAACAAAAGCTGACCAGAAATCCTACCATTGCGGCGAAGTGGTTTTACAAATGTGCGCGTGTCTGTTCGATTCTAGCGGGGTAAAGGCTCTGAAAAACTATAAGTAAATACAAAATTAACACTACAACACAGGTTTTAGATAAAGGTGCTGTTACACTAGGCAATTTTTCTTGCAACTTGTCTCGAAATTTTGTTGCACAAGTTGCACGAGACATTGCCTAGTGTAACATACCAAAAGTGTCTCGCAATTTTGTTGCAGCAACCGTTGCGAGAAGTAAAACTCACAGAGACACTTTGGTATATTACACTAGACAGTCTGTCGTGCAACCTCTGCACCAAAATTGCGAGACGAGTTGCAAGGAAAATTACCTAGTGCAACAGCACCTTAAAATGAAAGATTTGATTTCCGTGATCACATACCGGCGGCCATGTTGAATGTTTTAACATTCGCCTGCCATAATTTATCTTGTTAGAGTGAATTTAAAGTCTTCAAACGTGTCACGGTTGGTGGTGAATTAATCCTTACTTTTTCTTCATTTTATGCAAAAATTAAAGAAATTTCCAAGCTCAGATTTTCTTTGGGTTTGAGGTTTTGAGCTCAAAATGACTGCGGTAAAAGAGGGATTTTCTGGAAAAGCTTGACAAAGAACATGTCGATCGAAGTAGATCTCAACTTCAAGTATGTTAAGCCAAGAAGCAGTCATTTATCAAGCCAAATGAAAAATATTCAATTGCGGTTTGTATAATGGACCTCCCGTTTCTGTAGCTATGCCTAAAACATATTTCCATACAGCCAAACTAGCACAAAAATTCATAACACTTTTCGCCATATCGTCTCCAAAACGTTAGATTAACTTCGCGTTCAATAATTTTCGGATTAGCCCCTTGTTAAGCTGTTCATCAAAGGATTCAAAAGAACTTATTAACCGAATATATTTAAGTCTGATTTATGATCTATTGACTTAAAAGACGCATTTACAGTCCAGAATGATTATTATAATTTAAAGACGCTTTAAATTATTAAAGTGATGAAGAAAATATTAAAATATTAAAATATTCAAGAACAAATTTGTTTTTATAACTGCGCAACAACTGGAATGTTAAAATTCTTTCTGATAAGAATGGAAAAAAATAAATAAATAAAAATAAAACATAAAACATAAAATAAAATAAATATAACATTAAGTTATATCAGAAAATAACTTTATTTGATCTTCTGATAACAAAATAAAAGCGACCGATTCATCTTAGATCACAAAATCCGCGAGAAATCTTCACATTTTCTCGTTAGCTTCGTCTGTTTAACCGGGTAATTTCACTACCTTGGGAAAGCTTTTCCTGATTTATTGTTAAAATCGTATTAAAAAATAAGAATTTCTTTATTATTTAAAGTCTGCGCTACCTGGTTTAGTTAAAGCCCAAAGATTACAACTTCGTCTTCCGAAAACAATATGCGATTCACCTGATTACGATTTTCTCAATGTAAGCAGAAAATGGTTCCC
The DNA here is from genome assembly GCA_015163945.2 of Stichodactyla helianthus. Lineage (NCBI taxonomy): Eukaryota > Metazoa > Cnidaria > Anthozoa > Actiniaria > Stichodactylidae > Stichodactyla > Stichodactyla helianthus. The sequence goes on along the minus strand of WUAP02129688.1, from coordinate 3,760 downwards.
TTCCAGTTAGGGAAATATAGTGTATGAGCTTTTTTCTCTGTAGAATGATTAAGATTATCTTGTTTTTTTATTACATTAAATTGTAGTACACGAATAGTGTCCCAAAAACTGGGACAAATTTCCAAAGATTCAAAGAGCCAAACGTTAAGTTTTACCGAACTTTCGGACAACGATGATCTACTGTAATGATTTAAAGAACGAAATTCTAGATAAACAAGCCCACTCCGTTATCTAAACTGACTAAATAAAAACATTATAGAACTTCAGCCTATAATAGAGAGAATGGGACGATATGCATAACTGAATAGTATCGGGAAGAAGTTACCCAAAGAAGTTACGTTGATAATATTATATTTCTATCAAATTAGCGCTTTTTTCGATTGAATTGAAATTTGGCAAACAGTCGACATACCTTATCTTGGGGTTCCCGCCGACGTTTGTGGAATTTTGGGCGGATGAAAATGGCTCGTCGCATTTTGTCACCGATTCCAAAGAATCCCTGAAAATGTTCCAACGAGTAATGAAATCTTTAGAGTTTATGATAAGGGTGATATTGGTGTTTGATCCATTGGTAAACTCGACGTTAAAGGGGCGAATTTCGCCATTTTAGCGTTTGTTAACCCTGACACTTCCCATCGATGCATTAAGAAAGTATTTTGAAATAACCAGGCAGAATAATCAAGTGGTAGGCCGTGATGACGTCAGGAAATGTCGTGTTCTGAGCAGGCGGTGGTTAGTTGGCGGGTAGTTGTGGGATATTCACTCAGTCTAAAATAACAAGGCTTAGAATATAGGTTTCTAGAGCAAGAGCATTTTTGAACTCCTCTTTTCAGCCCTTTTTGCGCTTTGATGGCAAAAAAATGTCATATTTATTGTCCTAACCAAAAGAGAAATGAGCATCTACCATTTAAAAGTGTGCTCTGAAAGGTTTTTTTTTTTTACAGGGTTAGAAACTGGACCTATTCACTTATTTTTTAACAAACTGACTTCTAGTTTAAGCAAAATTAAAGCGTCGGGATGATCCTAACGCTTTTTTTCGATAAACGTTTATGACATGTTAAATAAAATGCTTAATTCAAAACGACAAATTCTAAAATGATATTTGGCATTTTCTAGGTTTTAAAATACTACAAATTGGGTACTTAAATAAGTTTTTTTGACGTTACCGTTTTGCATACTTTATGAAGTTAGATTTTGCCCTATCAACGCTTTAATAAATGATAAATATTACAATCTATTATTTGTTTTCTTTTCATTTTTAACAATTAACAAGAGAATAATTAACTTAAAGACTTTTAGAGATAAATTACCCAAGTTAAATTATGATAAATTTGACGAAGTAATTCTGTTTTTTAAAGAACAAATTAATGTAAAAAAGCAGATTGAACTGAGAAAATTGGACTAAAACGAATAACCCTACTCGAATATGAAATTCTAGAACAAAAAATTTAAAAAGATTTAAAGTGAATTCATACACCTTAATCTACAACCACACATTATTTATTTAGTAAAATTATTCTTCCCTTATATTTAACATGCAATGTAAAACCCCCCAAAGGTTTCATATTACTAAGGTAAATAGATTGTGCAAGCATTTTGTACGTGTCTGTAGACCCAATATTTTTGGGCAAAAATATTCTCAGCGGTCAATCCCTTAAATATCATTTCTTTTATTTTTATTTTTTTGGTTATTAAGTTTTTGGTTATAACTTATATCTTTGAGTTCACTTGGCTAATGACTTAAATTGCTTGGATGTAAAATATTTTCATTTGGGAATGGACCATGTGTCAATCCCTTGAATATTATTCCTTTCTTTACCAGCAGTACTTTAATGTATAATATTTAGTTAATAACCTTTATCATAAGGTGCCACTTTGCTTCTTGGATTAGAATATTTTTATACTGTTTAAATATCTTAGACTTTAGGCTGTATTCATTATGTATGGCTGAGGGTGGGTCACGTGAAATTCAGGGGGGGATCTGAAGATTTTCTCATCAGTTAAGGGGGGGATTTCAATTGTTTTTGGACATTGAGGGGGGGGATGCAAAATTTTAGACAATGCTTTTAAAGCCTAGCCTGAGGGGTGTACATGATAATTTTCTTATTACAAGGGGGGGAACTTAAAATTGTCCTAGCATATAAAAATGTCACCTGCCCCCCCCAGCCGTACATAATGAATGCAGCCTTAAGTTATTTTAATTCTTTAACTAGTTATTTCTATTATTCACTGCAATGTGAATCCCAAATGTATGACCACTTTTAATGTATTTTCATACTTTTTTGCATAGGCTTTGTATGCAAAACCTACTCATTTGGAATGTGAAACTGTCTAGTTTTACCACACAAGGCAGAAAAATCCTTTGATGTTCTTAAAAGGTCCCTTAAATGTGGTCATACATTTCAGATTTGCACTGCCATTACATGTAAGACTTTCTACTTATTGTATACTTAAATGTTTGTTTAAAAACAAGAATAAAGACTTAGTACGGTATATCGAGGTTATTGATCAAGCATGAGGCCTTGATTGGGGGATACTGGTTGAGTTCTTTTTTCATACTCATATGAGCTAATCAGAACCTGTAAGGCAAGGTCCATACACACGAAAAAAGAACAAGGCCAATATCTCCCCATCCGGACCAAACAAGCTTGGTTAATAGTTGGCTTATTATAGTTAATATGGCACACGAAATTTATTAAGAGTACCTTCATAGGCCATTAGCCAGTAAACAAATCTCCTTTTCAAGAAGGAGAAGGCATTCTAAATTTTGGGGATAAAAATTATTTGCTGTCATGCTCACTGAGTATCTAGGTGCCATTTTCAAAATTTCCAATAAGGACATCTCTGCTCCCTCATATATGGGATGTCCCCCCCAGAGATAAAGTATGGGCCAAAAGATAGTGACAGTTAGTTGTTAATAATGTTTAGAGAGTTGAAGGAGAATAATATGTGCATCATTAAGAATTCTTTTATAATTCTTCATGTTTCATTAATTGTTTTATCATTCTGTGTTCGAAGGATGGATCATGAACAGGAGAGTTAAGGTACCTCAACAGCACCATGGGGGCTTTCCTCACGACCTCTTCTATCGTAGCCAACCCATCTAATTTCAGATCTTCAATGATCTAAAACATAACAAAAGGGGAAGTTAATGTAAACATGGATTATTTATTAGACCTACTTTGGTCATAATGTTTTCCCATTTCAGACCATGTGTCATCGTCTTGGGAATAAAATTCCCAATTCTATTAATGGTTTTATATAGACTGAAAAATTGTAGTCTTTCTTTTATCTCTGATGATGGACGACTGTCTGAAAACTTAGATTGTTTTACATATTAAAATTTTGCCGAGACAAACATGGTTTTTTAGTTAAGATGAAACTCAGCCCAGCAACATAGCTATCTTAGATAAAATTCTTTGGTTCAGGTTCATACATGTCAATGTTCTTCTCAAGCATTTACTGGGAAACAAAGAAATAAAACCCAAGGGATTGACAAGTGGTCTGAATGGGAAAACATTAAACCCAAAGTAAAGAGGTCTATTAAAAATCATGTAGGTTTACAAAATACTGACTGATCCCTAACCCCCCAAAGTTATAAGGGACTGGTCATTACTTATAGGGGGGTGGGCTGGTGCAAAAGTGGATGTACCATGTTTGGTTTTTCCTGACCCCTCTTTTTATGATGCACAATTTGTTCTGACCCTCCCCCCTTCGTACATACATCAACAATGTCTGATGACAATATATTTGCATAAAT
>WUAP02129677.1:0-14161 GCA_015163945.2 Stichodactyla helianthus | reverse complement strand
GGCCTCAAAATCACCGCCGAGTACAGAACACGTTCACTCCCGTCGATAGTCTTGGTTCAATGACTCGTGACGTCACTCCCGATAGGCTTTGTTCGTTCTTCATGTCAGTTCAAGGTTACGGTTTTATGAGATAGAATCTGAGTTGATGCCTCTCAAGGATACAAACTGCTGTCTATTGCATAAATAAGAGGCGAACCAGTTGTATGCATTACCACGGACACCATAATACTCAAGTTTTGATAGTAATATAGAATGGTTAACTGTATCAAAAGCCTTACTGAGGTCCAAAAATATACCACAAGAGTAGAAACCTTTATCAATTGCGGTCTGAATTTTGTCAGCTAAAAGTAATAGAGCACGAATGGTAGAGTGTTTGGATCTAAAGCCAAATTGATTACTTATCAAGATAGATTGCTTTTCTAGATAATTGATAAGTCTATTATGCATCAGCTTTTCAATGATCTTATTAAAGTTAGACAATAATGAAATAGGCCTGTAATTAGAGATAGTATGAACAGAACCTTTCTTGTAAATGGTATCACCTTTGCTACTTTAAATTGGTCAGGAACCGTACCTGATACAAAGGAATGATTATATATTATCTCTAAGGGATATGATAAGACCCCTTTCAAGGACTTCAACAAACATGTTGGTATGCTATAAGGTCCACTTGCCTTTGAAGAGTTGAAAGTAGAAATAATATTCTCTATTTCCAGGGCAGAAGTAGGAAACAGTAAAAAGCTTGATACCTGTGGCTTATCTAAATAGTAGTCAAAATTCTTATTAGCTAATGGAATTGAGGATGCTAATTTATTACCAATGTTGGAGAAAAAATTATTAAATTCATTAGCAATCTCTTTTGCTTCTGTTATTTCATGATTATCCTTAATAATTTTATTAGGAGTACAGAGTCCTTGTGTTTTTAAAGTAATTATTTGTTTTATTCCCCTCCATATTTCCTTAGTATTGGATTTATTTAAGGAGAAGTATTGCTTGTAATAATTAGTTTTGCTAAGTTTAATTAAGTGATTTAACTTATTTCTATAATGTTTATACTTGCAATGGGCATAATTACTTCTTTTCTTAAGGAAATGTCGATACAATCTATTTTTTTTACTGATAGAAACTTTTAATCCGGCAGTAATTCAAGGCTTATGGTAAAATTTACATTCTCTCCTAGAAAAAGGCTTCAAAGGGACATGCTTATTAATAATATCAGACACTTTGGTATAGAACAAATCAAACATGTGTGTCACGTTTGGTGACCTATAGAATAATGCTGTCCAATTAATAGAGTTGAGTTCTGTGGTCAAGGTCTCTGTATTATTAGAAAAGTCACGCTTGTATATGTTTTCATGTCTGGAAAAAAAATCTAAACTGTTAATAATTAGGAAGTTTGGCAAGTGATCTGTTAGATCATATATTATATCACTAAATGTTTCAAAGGCAATTGAATTAAGGAAAATATTGTCTATTAAAGTAGCAGAATAATTTGTTATTCTAGTAGGTTTTGAAATATGAGGTTCAAAAAAATATGAATTCATTGTATTAATAAATTCCTCAGTAGAATGATGGCTATCATAATTTAATAAATCTATATTGAAGTCACCGGCCATAATGCAAAGTTTCTTTTCTTTATGAATTTTATCTATTTTTGAGTATAAATTTGTCAAGAATAATTCCAAGTTAGAACTTGGATGTCTGTATATGATGCCACACAAAATATTGTTCAACTGACTTTCAAACTCTAACCATAGTATCTCACTCTCTTCAGAGCAAGAGCTAACTTACAAGTTTACTAAAAAATTCGTTTTGTCAAGCAAAAATATAAGATGGTGGTAAACAAATGGAGAATATTTACATTGTAATTTCGGGACTTTTCTTTTGTATTTTAGTTCAAGTTTCAAGTGTTTTACCTACTGAAATTATCAAAAATATCCCGAGAAATTCAGGCGTTTTGAATCGATAATGCAAGGCTCTTAAACAGTACACTTGTTGAAAAAGTCGTAAATTACAAGCTAAACTTACAATGTAGCTCATTTGTTGTTGCTCTGTGCTGGAAACAATGTTTTCTACTTGTTCTAAACAGTAAATATTTTACGGTAAAAGATTTCAAAAGCAAAAGCTGCTCGGATGTCGGCACGCGTCAATAAGTTCCCGCCAAAGAGCAAACAGCCAGTGAGCATCGCGATGGACACGGACGGACGGACGGACGGAAGTGGCGTATACTCAAGTCATAAAATCAACTCGATTGGTTACCATTTTTTCTAAAGTATGGTGGCCCGCGCGGGAACTCCCCTACAAGATGCTGGTAAATAAATGGTGAATATTTATACTGTAATTTAACGGACTTTCCTTTTGTAGCGGAGTCTTCCTCGGACATAAATCTAATATTTTTCTAGGATTTCTTGATACTTTATTTTGGCAAGATCCCTAATCGATAATTTCTTAGTTCAATATGGTAATTTTGATCGCTTTTCAAGCTTTTTAGTCACTAATTAAACCTCATCTGATCAGACCACGAAACTATTCACTATGGTTTTTGTCATTAGAATTTTCTTGTTTCGAGTTCGACATTTACGATATAATAATAAGGATAATTTCAGTAATTCCTTTTTGTAACAACAACGCTCAACTAGCGGGAAGACGAATTCATCATCAGTATACGCATGTTCAAAGGTGAATTCAATCGGTTTTGCCGCCTCTGATCGTTGTAGTGTGGACGCAAAACTTTTTATCCGTTTTCATGCTGTGGACGGAAAACTTTTGTTGCGTTTTCATAGCAAATGTCCCGTGTTCAAATTTATTCGGCATAGTACTGTGGACGGGGCCTTACACTCTTTCCTTGAAAACAGTGGTTTGTAATTCAATCGCTCTTGCTCCGTCCTGAAAACAGTGGATTCTCTTTTGGATAATGTTTTCTACTCGTTCTAAACAGTAAATATTTTACGGTAAAAGTTTTCAAAAGCAAAAACTGCTCGGATGTCGGCACGTGTCAAGTTCTCGCCAAAGAGCAAACAGCCAATGAGCATCACGATGGACACGGACGGACGGAAGTGACGCATACTCATGGACGGCGGAAGCAAAAAATTATTGGGGGGGCACATTTAACCTATTAACAATTCTATTTAAAAGTTGATGTTGATAGCCAGAAAATTATTGGGGGGCCTGGCCCCCCCAACCAAATTATTGGGGGGGGCAGTGCCCCCCCGGCCCCCCCGGTTCCGCCGTCCATGATACTCAAGCCACGAAAACTCAACTGAATGGGTTACCATTTTTTCTAAAGTATGGTGCTCCTTGGGCCCGCGCGGGAGCTCCACTAAAAACTAAGATGTTGATATGCTGTGAATACTGATTTCCCGGCAAAAGACAAAAATATAAATAGTTTTTAAAATGTTTCGTGTTCTATTTCTATCTATCTTTGAGTATGCCCAGCACTCTAGCTGAGACCGGATACGTCAAGAATTTTTGCACAGTGAGCGTAAGGCCCAGGTCAAACGTCCAACTTCACATGAGAAAACAATGAAAACATTGAAAACAATGGATAATAAGGCGGTTTTCTTTGATGTCATTAGGTTCGGCTCATGTGAAGTTCGACGTTTGACCTTGGCCTAGCAGTGCGGGCTATTCGAGAAGAAGCGCACCATTTTTATTTTTCTTCTTTTTATTATTCTTTTCAGAATAGTAAACTTATAATTAATTCCTTATAGAATTCTTATTTTGTCATTCTAGGCCAAAATCGAATGGGATTGTTATAATGAAAATTGCTTATAGGAATAAAAATAAGACAAAAGGGAAAGAGAAACTTATAACCACAAACTTATTATCATTCCCTTATAGAATTTTTGTTTGTTGTTCTACTGAGGCAGAAGGTTTTACTTCAACAAAAGAAATATAACGATTAAAAAAAAAAAAAAAAAAAAAAAAAAAAAATAGGGAATGAAGAGTCTAGAATTCAAGCAAAATACACTGAAAATATTTATGTAAACAGATAGCAGTTCAACTTAGAAGTGTAATGGTTTACCTGATGCTAAATGTATAAGGTTTACCTCGAGCTTGTTCAGATTAATCCATAAACGATACTTCGAGATCTTTTGTCGCTATTACCGTCGATTAAAAAGTCCATGAACGACATCCAAGAATAAGCAAATGAATCGCCTACCACTTGGGCAAAGTTGAAATGAAAACCAATCTATACTGTTTAGAGCTGTGGATCCTCTTTTCGACACAAGATGTTGCTTTGAATAAGCCCGGAGTCTACACAAATTCAAACTAAATTCTCCGTATTATCACTTAAAAACGAAATAATATCCAATCTAAAAGCTGAAAGATTCCCAGAGCAAAAATATATTCTACCAAAGAAATCTTACTTCGTATCCTATAAAGTTAACTAGCTGCAGTTAATCTATTAATTGCTTGGCGTTCGTGCTAATTGTTTAGTGAAGAAATATTATACGACATACGACATCTAGTATTAAGTTCTACATTCCATTTTAAACATAATTCGACTCAACTCACCTTGTAAAAAAAATTCAACACTCTAGATTTGCATTCGGAGAACCTAAAATGTAAGATTTATAAAAAGACCAACTCGTGGTAGTTAGTTGTTTGGATGATTATATACTAGTGAGAATACAAATGATTAGCTTTCCGGACTTGACACTGGAGTGAATTCAAATTGAAAATTGGCGAAAGCTCAATTAAAAGCGAACGCTATATATATAATAAGTTGAGTCTCTAACGCTTCCACAGCTGTCAGCTACAGTTTTTAATCTATAGTCAGAAGCATTTTCGACCTCCCCGGCCATCTTTAGGGGTGATAGTTCGAACTAATCGTTATTTTTTCTGAGAATTCCAAGCAAATCAAAACTTACTTAGACTAAAACTTTACTCGCATGGCGGTTGAAGAGACATTATAGGTAGTTGAGCTAATAATCGTAAGGAAACGTAATTTATTAAACTCAATAGTTTAAGAATTCCTTTCTATTATGGTTTGTTTTCTTTTCGCATATCATAGTGTGTTTCATTTTAGTTTTACTATTATTTTCTTTTTTATTTTTATTCTTTTATTTCAAGACGCGCCGTGACGTCCGAGTTCAGCCAAAAAATTGTAGGACGATGTGTGACGTCAGAGTACAGCCAAAAAATTGTAGGACGATGACGACTGGTCTTGGAGAATTGACCAGGGGTCCTCAGCCAATCAGAAACGAGTATACATTTTTAATAAATAATAAAACTGAATTACTTCCCATTTGAAAATTTCTCAAGGTTCGTTGATATGCTTTGACTTTGAATGATACTACTCCAAAATGTATATATTAAAGCAATGCCAAAGGTGAACAGGAACGAAAGCTAAGGTTTGAAATGTTTTCTCTGTGGGAGGTTAAAAAAAATGTAATAAAAAAATGATAACAACCTTTACAAAGGCTGTCAATGCAGTTGAATGGCTTCCCTATCAAAAAGAGTAAAAGCACAAACATATTAACGCATTTTAGAGAAATGAGCCATTTGGAAGTCACGCTACTTGAATGTTTCCAAATCGCAACAGGACATCACTGAGTTATTTCCCCGTCTAAATCATCGATATGTTTTGAATTTGAATGATACGAAACCCGAAATGTAAATATTCGAGGAAATGCCACAGGTAAGCAGGAAACGAAGGGCTAAGGATGCAAAGGATTTCTCTGCATGTTGAGGGTTAGAAAATATGATTTTAAAAAAATGGCACGGCAATACAAACAAATAAACAAACATAAAGACCCCACTGAACAGCAACAACAAGAACAGAAGAAGGGAAAAAAGAAGATAAATAAATAAATAAAAACGAAAAAATAAAATAAAATAAAAAGTTAACGGTCAAATGCATACGAGTATTGACACTGAATTAACCATCGATTTGCAAATTTTTGATTCGATTCAATTCTCATAATTAATACCGAGTGTTTACCTCTGCAGTCGACCTTTCTGATGTGATGAATCTATATAATTGTTTCTAATTACTGATTTTTGTGCGTTTCCATAATACGAAAGAAAGCCTGTTTCAAGAGAATTGATTTTGAATCTTCTATTTGAGTATACTGGATACGTAAAATGCACATCAATCTTGATCGATTAGTATTTATGAAATTCTTTAAAACATCCAACCTTTTAAAGTCCCTTGAAACGTTTTGTGCTATAGAATAGGTGTTTCTTTTATAGAATGCTTATTTATCCGGCAAAGGGTATTTTAAAGTATGATATTGTTAATGTTTGAAGGTTTTATTTTATTCTATTCTAGACGCAATTAGTAGATTCCTTTTTGAATTATTTTCAAAGTTCGAACCAAGAGCTCTAGCATTCTAGCGTTCTTTAGCGAAAATTTCAATTTAAAAAAGAAATTAGAACAAAAATCTTAGAATTCAATGAAGTTTTTTTCGATGGACGCGAACTGATTTTGCACATGTGAGTCCAAGCCATTTTTATAGCCATTTGACTAGAGATTAAGATAATGGGCGAGGATCGGACTGGGATTAAAATTGAGTTACCAATTGGAGGGAAAGAAAGAAAGAAATACTTACTCGAATAAGTCTCTAACTTCAGAAACACGTCTGCTTGTATAAAAACAAGCTTAAGTGGTTGCTGTGACATCGAGTGACCGCTTCAAGAATGAAAACTGCTCGCTAGAAAGACTGTTAATTCATTATAATCAAATCCTATAGTTACGTTATTTTGATTTTGTTAACCGTTCTCAACACGCTAAAGTCAAATCGGGTTTTAGTTCTCCATTCTTTCTGATTTTTAAAGACGTTTTTCGTTTCTTGTTTTCGTTTCTTTATTTGAGAAGAATTTTTGAGTGAGAAAGTTGTTGATCGATGTAAGGGAGTGTTCATAATTTATGTAGAGGGGGGGGGGGCCATTGTAAGAGAGGGTCATGATTTTTTAGCGGTAAATTTGGGGGTAGGGGGCTTAAATTTCCCCAAAAGTAAGACAAGGTACAGGGGGGGTCATGGTTTTTACTATTTTGCAGGATACTACATAAGGGGGGCGTGAGGAAAACTAGCTCAGAATGGAAGAGCAGCTTCTGAAAATTGTAAGAGAAAAAATTGAAAATCACCATGCCCCCTCTACATAAATTATTAACGCTCCATAATAGTCTTTTCTGAGTATTGAAGGAATCGAAAAATTGCTGCCGTTATTTGCATAATTTTTAATCTAATATTTTATAAAATAAACTATACCAATCGAAAAGCGATGTTTCTTCGAATGAACTTTAAAAGTTTCAAAGCAAAATGGTGAATAAAGGCGAAGTTATTGTAATTTGAGATGTTCGAAAAACAGTGGAAAAACGCCAAAACGTTAGTCGTAAGTCTTTATTTTTAATCCTTGCAATAATTCAAATCCTCGCAATAACATTCAAACACTTTGAAAACACTAATTTTCAAGTGCTCTTTTAGATTGGTAACAGTGTTTATTTTTCCCGAAATGAGTTTCGAAATGAAATTGGCAGCCGGTATATTTCGATTCAGTCAATAGGGTTCCTATCACGCAGAGATGAGATAACATTTCTATCACACCGATAGTTTCCTTGGCACCAGTCTGGCACTGATTCAATTTGCCAATATTAATAGCACAGCGGAAGATGTAACGGGAAAATAAGCATTTGAGCGCATCCATGATAGAAGACTTTAGAAAACTCGTTAATTATTTTTCTTCTAATTATGCCCAATATTTACCATGGGTATATCGCCTTCTGCATGCAAGGATTTCTATCGAGAACATTTCTTCATCGTTATCAATCATTCTTGTCCTCCCTGATTTACCAATTCCCTCTCTAGACTCCTATCGATTCAGTTGAGCGGAAATAACTTTTGTCAATTCATGTGGTGGGGTGGTAGGCGCGCTATGTGGATATGGTGGGATCAGAAACCGTTCTCAAGAAACATTTCGGGGCATCTAAAGTATTTTTTCGATAAATTTATTTTATATCCAACTATATTCTGTACGTTTAGGTGGGGGGTGTCATCAAAAAATATACGGGGGGGAAAGGGGTGTATTAAAAAGTGTTCACTCCACGTAGCCCCCTTGACACATCAATTATAACCGTTTCCTAACCGATGATATATGATTAATATGTTCATAATAGCCTTTTATGATTTTCTTGACATTTCATATTTTCAAGAAGTTTCTCCTTTCCTTTCTTTTTTTCTTTTTTCTTTCTTTTTTTCTTTTTTTTCTTTTTTTTTTTTTTGTTTTTGTTTTCTTCTCTCTCCTTCCTTCTGTTGGCAACAAATTAAATTCGTCCAACACTGCTATAATCCGTGGTAACGAGTAAATGAGATACCAGGTCCAGGAATCGAATCGAGAAATGGGAGACAAGTGCGCTGCCGCAGCGCTTACATTGGTTCTACAAAACACCGATGTCCAGCTAATGGAGCCAATTGGCGCGTGAAGTGGTTTTAATCCACAGACTGCTATTACATACTTTAGAAAAGAGAATATTTTATTGTGTCGGCAGCTGCTATTTGAGATGGTGAAAAATTACTCTCGTCAGTATACACGACATTTCTTGATACATGAGGCTATCGATTCTCCCTTGAAACAAGGTCAATTCGTTCCATTTGCATGACGTCAGAACAGTCACCATGGCAACCGTTGAATTTATTTTCAGCAACAGTACATAGTTTCGTAATGTGTAACAAATATATAAATATATGTTTTTCAGTTAAAGTGCATATAACGAAACTATTTACCTCAACAAACGGATAACGACATTCTTGTTTATTATGAAAGTTATTTCGAATCAGGAAAAGATCCTGTAGGTGTTATATGCACTTTAAATATAAAGCGTTTACCTCAGACAATTTTCAGGCATAAACAATTTTTTTGCTTGTGGAACTTCGTTACCAGTACGAGTCTTGAAGGTCAAGTGATTCTGAAAGTGCATTTGGTCTTTTTTAAAAAAAAGCTATTTACAATAGGCCTTTTGCGTGATTGCATCATTCAGGTACTACTAACAGAATGCTTTGTCAAAAAGTTTTGATACAAATTGAGACAATGGGCCAAATCGAGTTGGACGAATTTGTTTTCCTATTTCAGACCACGTGTCATTCCCTTGGGTATCGTTTCTTTGTTCCTTGATATCGCTTGAGAAGATACATCAACAGCATCAAACAAAGAATCGTATTCTCAAAGGATTGACATGTTGTCTGAAAGGGAGAAAATTACGCCCAAATGGATTCGGTCTATTGGTAAACTTTGCCTGACAATAGAGGACACTCAAAGCATTTGGTAGTAGATTACGCCATCATGAAAACGGCCTGTTCTAGATTTGATAAAAATCTTGTTCCATTGTTCACTGCACCTCTTCACGTGAATCGGCAGTATTTAAACTCATATCACATGATGGAAGAAATTCAAAACTGTTTAAAAACACACCTAGTTAGTATGTCTGCCAAGTTTTCTATAATGAAACTAATGTGGAAGGCGAGACTATTTTACTGCTGAAGTCAAAAGTACGCTGTGATTGTTTTCTTGTTTCCGATGATTACAAATAATCATGAACTATTTACAAAGTTATTCCCAATATGAAATGCCAAGGTGTATCATGCTTAAGCAGCTATATATTGGTGTGATTCCGTTGTGCACGTGATAGCATCTGCTGTAGTTGCGAGGCAGGGCAGCTTTGTCTTACCAGTCAATTTTTAGCAGTCATTTGGATGTTACTAAAACCGGGAATGGGGAATGAAGGAATGAGGAATGAATAATAATAGAATCTATTGTGTTATTGCGTCGTTCTCAAAAGATGCCGCTACATTCCTCATTCCCCATACCTTCATTTCCCATTCCCCATTCCTTTTTTTAGTAACATCCCAGCCATTTCATTGGAAATAAGCAATTTTGAAAGCATATTTTCAGACGGCTTAATGAAAGGCTTGGAAAACCATTATGTCATTTTCCTCAGCTTTATACAACGGCTAAAGATGACATCCCAAGAAAAAACGTCTCCATTTGAAAACCTAAAACGTCGTAAGAAGTGTTTGCTGTGTGACTAGTATTCATCCAGTGATTGTGTAGAAGTCCATTAACATTCTTGTGCAAAGAGAGAGCAACAGGAAACTGATTCAGTTCCTTGTGCGCCATTCGAATACAATACACCATTTCACAGTTCTCGTCGCTCAACCTCAGCCTCGTCAGCACGTAATTATTCTTTAGAATTTGACTTCAGCTCGCATTAATGTAAGGTATTTGCACCTCAACGAACAATTGAAATAATCAAAAATTCCACAGGCAGTACTCAATTTCTAAAGAATACATTTCACGGTAGCGAGGCTGAGGTTGAGCGACGGGAACTGTGAAATGGTGTATTGAACCACTGAGCTATATCTGAAGCGGTAGTCATAACAACCAAGGATTACTCCAAAAACTATTTGATTCTCAAGAGATGAAAACCAGTTTTTGCTTTTATAATGGAAAGTTTTCAGGAGTCTTCAGTTCCACCTATCGAGTGTTCTCCGTAATGTCTTCCACTGCCTTTCTGTGAGCGAGGTAGAACTTACACAACTTGCTCAGTGTCTCCACATAAAGATAATAGATTTTGGCTTGTATTTTCTTATTATCCAAATGAGGATTTGTCATTTGAAGACGTTAGGATGCCACAAATCTCGGATACTCAATGTTCTCAGACTAAATGTTTTTCGTATTTCGACGCCGTACATCCTATGCAAGGTCACCCACGTCAAATACTAGCAACGACTTTTCTCAAACCAATCAGAGTCAAATATTTTTGTGAAGTCAGACATAACGTGTCCAGTGGCAGACAAGCAATATAGAAGTACTAGCTAACCAATGCCCATTAGCATTCTCTGAATTTGTGATGTCATGGGATATGTTTCCAATCAAAATGAAGCAAGTATTCACAGACCAATGACAGTCTTTGTCTCGAATTTAATGGTTATACTTATATTGAACAGTGTTTTACTTCTTGAACTACTACGTGCATTCCATTTCCATTATTCATTTTTTTTCTTTTTTCTTTCTTTTTGTGTATGAATAAGAAAAAATGATATTTTGTTATTTGAAGGCATCATCAGAGTCATACAAATCCAATGTTTCCGTTGTTATGGTTTTTGATCACGTGACACATGTCTCCATTGACTGTCAAGTGAGTAGGTCCCCTTCCATTGGCAACAGGCGATGGATACTGATGACGTTCTTTGGGTCTATTGTAACTCAGGTATGGAGTGTTTCTTTTTAAAGTTTTCGGTTTTTTCGGTTCTTTCTTTTTCCTTTGGGTTTTCGGAGGTTCCTTCCGATACAAAGGCTGCAGCTCGGCTGAAGCTTTCCGAGAGAGAACAACAGACGGTAATTCAGTGTTTGAGAGGCTGACGAAGCCGAAGTATTTTAAAAACGCGACCGCAGGTATGAAGAATATTGAAGCCATGGTCAGCATGATGCCGATAAATACGCCCCAAGGGGGGAGGGGTACCTTCGTGCTTTTGCGCTGTTGATTCAATGCAACGGACAGAAATATTATTTTTTTTTAAATTTTGTAGTCAAAATTAATAACCATAAAATAATAGGCCAAAAAAATTAAACTGGATAAAACATCTTGATAATCTCAATATTATTTAGAATTTTTCTAAGTAATTTTTCTTATTAAGATGTTACCAGTTTAATTGTAAGTGAACATCCCAAAACACTTCTTACGTCACAATTAATATTGTTTAGCAATGCATCATGGGAAGAGTCGTAGAGGAAAAGGCGCAATGTTTATAACTTCCATAATGCATTGCGTATCATGATAAATCTATGTGTGACATTAATACTTCTGAAGGGTATTGTGTCCAGAGAAGGCGTGACAGTTTCTATACTTTATGGCTGAATAGTGTTAGTATTAGGTAAGGATAAGAATTAGAGGATGACGATATGGACTCAGCCATGAACTACATACCCGTGACATAACATCAGTGTTACCATACCTTTTCGGCGTCCCATATAGAGTATGATGGGGTATTTTCAGACATTCCTTTGATGCTCATACTAAGAACTGCTAGAATGGCCAGAGGAGATATGACTTTCCAGCACCATTTCCATATAAACCGAGGAGGTTTGTTGGTCATGTAGTGGATATCCTCACTGAACCTATAAAAAAATTTAGACAAAGCAAAATAAAATATATGTTGAGGTATTGGGCCATTCTAGAAGTGTTACCCAATCCCTCAGATAAAAGTAAAGAATGATATGAGGGGAAAAAAAGGAAAACGGAGGCAGTAGGCTCTATGCAAAATGTTATGAAAATAAATGAATACTGTTTTTCGTTCAGCTACCGAAGTGAGGTTACATCTTGGGTATGTCTTCGCGTAAAGGGTACAATAGAGTATGTTCGGCCATTCCCAAGAGGATCAATAGACAAAGGCATGGTGGCCGTTTTGGTGACACAGATAAAAGGACCTAATGAGAAACCTTTTGTTGGAAACCAAACAACATGGCCGCAATGACGTCACTGAATTCATAGATCCACTCTTACAGTAGCTCCACCAATGAGGGCGTCACAGCTTTCCCAAAGGAATATGGCAGGTCCGACAAACAACAACATAAACCTCTCGATTTCAGGGAGAGTTTTAGCTTTTATTGCCGATTTTTCAAATGTGTTCTTACACACATGTCCAGGACTGGCCTATGGTGTCCCCTCTCCCTCCTACATGTCCTCTTGTCCCTTAAGGGTAGATATTAGAGAAGGGTGTCGCTCCTATCCCCTTGTCCCTTGAGGGATTGTCCGGGACTTCCCCTACATGTCCCCTTGTCCCTTGCATAGACCCTAGACAAGGGTGTCACTGCTATCCCCTTGTCCCTTAAGGGATTGTCCGGGACATCTCCTACATGTCACCTTGCCCCTTGCATGGACACTAGACAAGGGTGCCACTCCTATCCCCTTGTCCCTTAAGGGATTGTAAGGGACATCCCCTACATGTCCCCTTGTCCCTTGCATAGACCCTAGACAAGGGTGTCACTGCTATCCGCTTGTCCGTTAAGGGATTGTCGGGGACATCCCCTACATGTCCCTTTGTTGTTTACTGAAAGACGTGGCGATGGAAATAATAGTCTTAGTAGGCAAAACTTGAGTCTCAAACAGCCCAGGATTCTTATAAGGTGATATTAATAAACTTGACTTCTTTAAAGAGATTGTTTTGGTAGGCTTATTCTTGAAACGTTGATCTATCTGGTAACCGTATCTGTCAATTTTTTTGCGACTTAGTAGTAGCTCACTCAAAATTTGTATTTCGAATTTTTTAAATAGTTAACCGACCCGGTTCAGTGGTTTGCCAAGTTACTTATAGCTTAAGACCGAAATTGTTTTCTTTATGATGATAAGATAATATTTTAGATCAGTATTTGGAGATGAAGTTCTGATGCTTTTAGAAAAACCACATATCCGAATTGATTTTCGCTTATATAAGTTAGGAATAAAATGCAACCACGATTGTTTTTGTGCTAAGTAAATGTTCAAGATTCAAATCATATCCAGAAATAGATCGTATCATTATAAGTGTTACATTTTCATCGTTTTAATTGTGTTTTGTTTATAATCGTCATGTAGGCGAAATCCACGCTCAGCACAACTTTTAAGTTAAAACAAAAATAGCCTTATGGTCTTATAAAGTTAGCACCTTTTGTTGCTTACCTATAAATGTTTCATAATTATATTTTTATTTTATTATATTTATATTCTTAGAATTAAAGTTAATCGTTATGTTAAATAGCATTTTTATTTAGTGCTAGTGCCCCAGTAGGTTGAGCTCCTTATAATAAATCAAGAGGGACAATTAGTTTGAGTTTGGTTCTCATCTAAAGTTATTTTAGACGGCTGCGTTCTGTCATTATAGTAGTCACAAGCAGCGCAAGTATGTGGTTCTACTTTGTCATTGGTCAAAGTCGCTACGAAGTCACGTGAGATAAAGCGCGGGAGCTTGAGCAGTTCTGTAGCGTTGCTTCGAGCGATCGGACGTGTATCCTGAAGGAAAGCTATTTAGCCAAATACTAACAGCGAAATATGGAAGACGAAAGGACCAACGACGAACGGCCAGTGGACGATAGTCCTAGCCAGGAAGACACAGTTAAGGGAAGCGGCAATGAGGCGCTAATGGCCCTCTTAGCTTCTATGAATGCAAATATGCAGACCATG
>WUAP02129666.1:0-14162 GCA_015163945.2 Stichodactyla helianthus | reverse complement strand
TCATAACCAAAAAATCAGCCAAATCGAATTTTTGAGCGCGACCCCACTTGTCGGTTCTTAGGTGCACTGCCTCTTAAAAGTATTGCTTGTTTGATGAAATTACATTACCACAATTTTTTCTAGATGTCGATGAGTGCCTCTCGCCAATTACAAATAATTGCCAACGGAAGTGTTACAATACACGAGGATCATATTCATGTGCTTGCATGAGGGGATTTACACTATCAGAAGATAATAGCAAATGTAAAGGTATTATATATCTCCTCTCCCCCCACCCCCCTGTCAAATTTGTCATATAGATATTAGTAAAATTGTGATGTTTCGTGAAGGATATTCAAACTCCAGGGAAGAGGTGAGTTTTTGAACCTTAGAATTTGACAAAGAAGTGTATGCAGGCAAATTTTCCCTGCCAAAATAAATTTCTTTGCAATATTTCGGGTTTTCGAAAAATTATATGTTTATTTACGTCCAAGGTCCATGAAAATTCGCAGTGTACTAATATCTCTATGACAAATTTGACATTAGACCCTTTTTCAAATAAGCAAGCGTGACGTCACATTAAAAACTTCAACACATGAATATACAATGAGTTACCTAGTGGGCGAAAATGCTTGCTGTCCCGAGAGTGGACAGCGGTATCCTCCTGTGTGGCATGACTAGTGCACCACGTCATGCTGGAGGGCGGGGGGGGGGGGGGGTAGCCGACGAACACCCTAGCACTTCTTGGTACAAGTGTGCACAAAGGGAAGGGCTCACGGTAATTTATACACAGCGAGGGATTGTGGGATACGCATTGTTATGCTAATTTTATGCTTTATTTCCGGTACTGAGGCCCCGTCCACACTGATGTGTTTTCGTTTGAAAACGCAAACTTATCGATGCGTTTTGCCCTTCCGTCCACACTGAAACGCTCGAAAACGCTGTTGAAGGTGAATTGTTTTCAAAACGATGCCGTATCGTTTCAGTGTCGACGGTCGAAAACGGAACCTTATGAAAACGATGACGTCACTGCGTCCCTAAGCTCTGATCCAGTCTTCGCGTCCATATGAATTCAACATGGCCGATGTTAACAATCTTCTTTGGCTTCTCTTGAATTTGATCGCGTGTTTACAGTTCAATCTTGCTTTGTTTAACCTTCTTTCTACAACGTATAGAAGAAGGGCCGCTTTTATAAGGGCAGAAACCCTTTCCAGTACTTCGAGACGTAGTTCTCGGACTAAAACGCCGTATACAAGACCTACAAGATTCTGGACTCGACCTGGAAGGAGAAGCGCCTGGTGGGACAATTTTGTGTCCGAGGTTCTCCTTCCAGAAGAATGGAAAGAAAACGCGTTTCTTTTGTTGTAAGTATGCGCAGTTTGGTCAAAACGACCGTATTCGCGTTTTCACCCGTCCACACTGAAACGCTCGAAAACGCTGTGAAAACGGAGGAAAACGCTAGTGTGGACGCGGATCGATCGATGCGTTTTCGCACCTATCGAAAACGCACATCCAAATGAACACGCACCAGTGTGGACAGGGCCTAAGAAAAATGTATGATGGTGGGCAATTACACAGAAAGCCCCAACATGTGTGCTAATTCCAACACGAGTGTGTTTATGTCTTAGATGTAAATGAGTGCAACACAAACAACGGCGGCTGTACCCATATTTGCCTGAATACTTATGGCACTTTCAGATGTCGATGTCCTTTGGGATTCAGACTACATACAAATCATCGGAGATGCATTGGTAGGTTTTTGGATGTTTTTGAATGAGGGACAACACATAAAAACCTATTCTTTGCCAGCTTTCCTTCCTCTGGGAAGAATATGATCACAAAACAACAGAAGCTAACAAAAGAATATTCTGTTAATTGTACATCCACATGGCCGCCATGACCTAACGTAACAAAGGTAAAAATACTTTTTTGAATGTGGTGTGAACTGAACTATATATTTTCAAAACTTTGTAGATGTAGATGAATGTAGCATGTTTAGACCTTGTGAAATGAATTGTAACAACATCGTTGGAAGCTACTATTGCTCGTGTCCAGAAGGATATGCTTTAAGAAACGACAACTTTCGTTGCTCAGGTACCATGTCTAGTTAGGTTAACACTTGCTTTAATTGTTTGTTCATTTTTCTAATCTACGGTGTTAAGCAAAATATCTATTTTTTATTGCGCACTTTTTAGACATAAATGAATGCTCCTTCAGCATTACTCCATGTGATCAACTGTGCGCAAACACTGTGGGCTCATATGTTTGCTCGTGTAAACGTGGATATAGACTGGAGTCATCAGGAAGAGTATGTAGAGGTAACGCAATTATTCCTTCAGTGGATCATTATGGAATATTAAATCAGTACACCAAGATTACTTTACATCTCTAGATGTGGATGAATGTCAGGCCAGCACTCACAGATGTGATCAGAAATGTCATAACACCATAGGCTCTTACTACTGTTCTTGTGGAACTGGGTACAAACTAAATACAGATAAAAGAACTTGTCGAGGTAAGTTCTGTTAAACCGAATCACCTTCCTCGATTTCTTTCTTTCTTTCTTTCTTTCTTCCTTCCTTCTTCCTCTTCTTTAATGGATTTCCTCTGGTTCGGTTTTAGCGCTCCCATGCGAGTCTATCGAGAGTCCAATTCATGGTAGCATGAAATGCAATGGGTTTTCTACTGGGTCGAAGTGTTTCATGAAGTGTGATCTTGAATACAGAATGATAGGTTCAAAAGAAAGAATTTGTCTTAGTTCAGGGAATTGGAATGGCACAAAAACAAGATGTAAAGGTATGAAATGTCAAGATGTCTATGTCTGTGCTCCGTTTATGATTTCATTATTTGAAAACTGACTTATACAACTCAGTGGAGCGCAAGCAATAAACTCATGAAATGAAAATAAAATCGTTACTGCTTAAAGCCTGGTTCACACTGGCGACGCGAGCATAAGCGCAAGCAACATACGCAGACTCAGTAGGGTACTGCTCATTAGCGGTGCTTGTCTTTTCTCACACCTCGGTGATCAATGCAATACTGAGTCTGTGTATGTTGCTTGCGCTTATGCTTGTGTCGCCAGTGTGAACCAGGCTTAATAGTTTTATTTAGTCACTATCACTCAACCAGAAGAATACACCGAAAAACAATGCATTGTATCATAAAAATGAAAGCCTAAGGTCGCAGGGAAATGTTACTCGAAATTTTAGGATCAGAAGGGAAATGATTTGCCTGCAGTTTTATTTTTGATTTTTCATGTGTTCTTTGTTTTCGCGTGACGTTATCGCGCCCATTTTGGTGGTATAACAAAAGATTTCTTGACGTTTAATTCAGTGTCTATTTTACATGCAATCAGTTAGCTGGTCGGCAAACACAAAGAATTCAGTCCAGAGCGCAAGATGGTTTTAAATAAAGAATTATGATTCAAATTTATACCTCGCACCTTCAATTGAATGCTTTGTGTGAACAGATGTCTGGAAAGTTTTGAATTCTTTTGTTAATACAACAAACACAGCTGCCATGCCTTTGACTTTTGATTTACTTGAAAATGGTTGCAAACCTGCACAAGTAGATCAAATTTTAAAAGCATTTTAAATAATACATCTTTTGTTTTCTAGTTAAGCGCTGCCCTCCGCTTACTTCACCTGAGAATGCTGAAGTTGTTTTACCATGTAAAAGGACATTGAATTCAAGATGTTCATTGGAATGTGAGAAAGGTTTTTACAGCAACAAAGCCGGTCTAGCAACATGTGTAGTCGATACGTCCTCGGAATTTGCAGTGTGGAATTTGAACAATTTCACTTGCTCAAGTAAGTGGTATATACTGCTTTCTTACAACATCATAAATCAATTCGTTTTGGCTTATTTACATCAAATTTGAGGGGTACTTTGCATGAACATAATAGTTTTGTAGTGAAGGATAACAAGCTATTATGGTATTTATGCAAAGTGTTCCTCAAAGTGGAGAATAAGAAAAGAGGGGATAATGTCAATACTTGATGCTGTTACGTGCAAGCAACAAGAGAAACACGTAGACCCAGCAAACTGCTGTTAAACTATTTTTAATTTACGTAATAACTGGTTAGATACAACTTAGGACTCCTAACCTAATCTTAATTCTAACCTAATTCTACTTAAAGCTAATCTTAGCTTGCCTGGAAGGTCTGACTTCTTGCTTGACTTGTCTTGACCTTGGACTTCTTCTGTTGTTCTTCGCTAAGACTGAGCTGGGAACTGGAACCTGCCGGTCGACGAGCGTTCCTTATATATGTGTTGGCAGACCTTCCAGAACATTCTAGTACTTTCTAATATTACGTAATCTTCCATTAATAAATTTCTAGAACAGTCAAACTTATAATCTTTTTAGAACATTCTAGACTAACTCTAAAGATTTACAAATGAAATGGACGTTTCTAGAACTATCTGTTTACCTCTTGACCAAGCTAAATGGAACTTTCTAGAAACTACTAAGCATGAGAATAGGCACGTCGGCCCTCATAACAATGCAAACATAGCAGCTCATTTATTGATGAATTTCGGGGGAAATGCAAATTATATATGACATATAAAGTAGATATTCGGCCTAATTTTCAGAATTGAGATTTTGCCAGCCAAACCCATGTCGTCATGGCGGAAAATGTGTTGTAAAAGGCAAGGAAAGATTTTTCTGTGACTGCGAGGGCACTGGCTTTGAGGGTCCTTACTGTCGAGTTGGCATCATAACCACGCCCACTTATCAAAAACTCAAAGCAAACAAAGAATCCCAAGAATATCATCTTTACGCACAGTCTAGAAACACAATGAGTGTGACAATCAGGTCAACTCAAGCCATCTTGGTGAGGCCACAGGGTGAGTTGCAGATCCCCAAATCATCTCGACAAGTAGGTTTTACACTTGTTCCAAACAGACCAGGGCTGCATATTATCTCTTACTCTCTTGATGGCGACGATGCAAAGAATTTCAAGATTCCAGAGGACGACATGGTCTTTGTTGCTCCCAATAGTGTCAGTAGGGGTAGTGCATATACTGATCTTCGGCTACCTATAGGAAGTTTACCGGAGGGCTGTCACAATCTTGAATTACCTCAGAACTTGTTTCAATGCAATGCACGCATAACCTCAACTTCTTCTTGGGATGAAAGTAAAAAAGCAACCGAAGGTATTGTCCATTTAAAAACCAAGAGTTTTAAAATCCCAATCTCTCTCTTTGGAGTGGAATTACAAGACCTCTCCACGACAAGGGGGAAAATACTTCGCAGGATCAAAGAAATTGACCCAAATAGTTTGGGTTTGTCTTTTGTAAGGGACGGCAAGTGTCATTTCATTTCCATGAGAAGAGAACTCTTGCATGAGTTCATCCAAAATGATGCATTACCGAGATCAATTTTCAAATCCTTATCAAGTGTTTTGCCGCAGTGGATTCAATTCCATCTTGATCAAAGCAATGATGTCTTTGATGTTACAAATCTAATGGCAAGTGTGGGTAAACCTATCAATGATGGAGCAGACATGTGTGAAAAACTTCCAATATCTTCTACAAGCATTTTCTTTAAACCAAGGATTACATTTGGCACCCAAATTGGCGATGAGATAAAAAGATTTGAATCAAAGGAGCGTGTCTGTTTTGCTTTTGATTTCTGCCAGCATAAAACATTTGTTGATTTTTCATCACAAGCCAAGAAAAAACTGAGACAAATGAAAATATTTAGAAACATGAATGCCGCTGGTTGGGAGTTTGATATATCAAGTTTTGGTATCCAGGATCCATCTGGAAAAAACAATGGCAACCAAATCTTTGACCTGTGGATGAAGGCTAAAACAAAAGTTCGTATTGCAGGACCTCGAGTAGAACTTGCCTTCAATATGTCAGGAAATATCATCATTAAGTCGAAATGCCCTACTGAGGTAAGTCATTTAGACATTCCGTTTATAGATTATTATAAATATTTACCTTTTTACGTGTTGGTGCTCGAGTGCTGGGTATAATAGTAGGAGCTGTAGATATTCATATGTTTTATTTTATTTTGTTTTTTGTTTTTTGTTTTTATTTTTTTATTTTTTCCTTTTTTTCATTTTTTCCCCTTTTATTAGTTATTCTTTCGACAGTTTACTTGCAATTTATCAGGCTCTGTGAAGGGTATCATTAACATGATTGCATTTCTCAAAACTGGACATTCTGATGAAAAAATATTGAAATTCAACTCGGGAATAACTTCTGGAATATTTTTCTTCGGAGGTAAGTCTTAGTATAGTAGGAATTTTTGCATTGCTTACCAGGGTTTATCTAGAATATCGCCAGAAAAGCCGAATCAAAGTGGGAGGAGCTAACTTAGCGAGCAGAGGCTCTTTTCTCGAGGGGAGAAAGAACGTTCCCCAGCTGGGTAAAAAAGAGTCTCTGCTCGTAGGGTAAATTCAGATTCACTCGGCCGTATGAAATGAGCTGTCAAATTATATCTAATTGGTTCGTGTGCTAGCAGTAAATAGCATGTTCTCGTGATTTCAAAATGGCGGCTCGCGAAAGAAGGGGGAAAGCATTTTCTTCTA
Source organism: Stichodactyla helianthus (assembly GCA_015163945.2). Taxonomy (NCBI): domain Eukaryota; kingdom Metazoa; phylum Cnidaria; class Anthozoa; order Actiniaria; family Stichodactylidae; genus Stichodactyla; species Stichodactyla helianthus. The sequence goes on along the minus strand of WUAP02129666.1, from coordinate 7,641 downwards.
GCTTGAACGTCGCTTCTTCAATGGATAAGCTTCCTCATACGATAAATTGTCGGAATAAAGGAAAGGGACGACTCTCGGAAGTGAAACTCTGTTTCAAGTCGAGTACTTTCTGCATTAAGTCGAAAGATATCTTGGGAAGCAAGGGTGGCGTAGTGCGTAGGTTCTCACCTCTCACCACTATGGTCCCGGGTTCGATCCCCGAACTCGGCGTCATAAGTGAGTTGAGTTTGTTGATTCTCTCCCTTGCTTCGATGGTTTTTTCTCCGGGTTCTCCGGTATTCCTCCCTCCGTAAAAATCAACCCTAATTCGATCTGAGCTGTGCTCCGTGGTCAGACATGAGTCGTATGGCGGCAGCCTGTGGCGCCCTTGTATGCTTTCGACTCGGCCACGTTGAGCTGCGTCCTTTACAATTCAGCTACTGAGCTGCAAAAAAAGGTAATTAGCCACTCCAAATTTATTTATTTATTTATTTATTTATCTCCAAGAATGTTAAAATTTTCTAGGTCTATTTATTTGAGACTCTCTTCTCCACGAAGAGCCTTCGTTTTCATGTTTTGCTCCAAGAACCACGTAGTTTTATAGGTAAGCTCGGTTCTAGTCTTCTTCGGCTATAGTTTGAACCCCTGGAGTGTTTTATTTAAGATGATACCTTCGAAAAAGAAGATGGTGAGGTGTTTAAAATACGATGTTTAATCCCGTAAACAACTTCTAAACACCTTTAAGTTTATAAGAACTAATATCGATAGGCGTTAGCTTGTGTAGTTGCAAATATTTAGATTCTCGATGAGACTGAAAACTATTCCCTTTACATTTTCTGAGGAAGTGAAATCCAAGCCTAAAATATTATGTCACGCTCGAACTGCACATGTCGATTCAACTTTTCTGGCGATAAGACTGATTAGAGGTGATGCTGGCAGGATTAATCAGGATCCTTTCATTAACAACAAAATACAACTGTTTTGCCGCTGTCCCAGTTTTTGGAAAACTTCTATTTAATAACAATAAACAAATAACTAGCGAGTAAACTAGTATGGACTGCGTCGATGTGGAAATAAATATTTATTAAATATTATGTATAAAAAAAATTTATCTCTAAACTATAGACCTCTTGCAGCAATCCCATGCAAAGCTGTTTAATTTGGAGGACAAACCAATAGAATTTTATTCTCACGACTGAAAAATATTCTTTGTTATTTGTTCTCCAAATTGATCTCCATTATTGTACTCCATTGGGAATTACTGCAAGAGGTCTATTAGTAATTAAAATTTGTGTTTTTGGATTTAAAATTAGGTGAGCGTACAATCTCGTGCCCTAAAAAGCACCAGGGAATCAAACTACAGCTACAGTTGTCAAAGAATCCTTTACAAGGATCTATGCTGTCACCCTTTATTTTGCCATATCTAAGACACCCAGTGAACGTTACCATTACACACGATATTAATGGAGGAGGTAAAACTGATATACGAATCTCATCCCATCTGAAACTTAAACTGACCATTTTGAAATATGCAATTCAGCCTTTAAAGCGCGTTCAACAAAATATCCAAACTGTGACACCTGAATTACGTGCGGATGTAACAGAACTGCAAAAATATGTGAACAATATGGATACTTTGGTGACAAAGGCCAAGGAAATCATTAGGGGAGCCGAAGATAACATTGTGAAAAAGGGAGAAGCCAGACACTTTCAAAGTATAGTCAAAAGCTTAGAGAGTACAATTAAAAACGTCCTAATGTTGATATCAGCGCTTTTTAAACGTTTATCATTACGTACATCAAATCCAAAAGCATCAAGCCTGAAAGCTCAGCTTCAAAGCATCAAAAGCAATTTAGAACTCTCCAAGTCTTTAGAACTCGACATTTCGCGATCCCCAGTTATACAAAACCTGAAAGGCGTTTCCATTAGTATGATGTCACAGGTATGCATAGATATGTTATGTGTTCCGTGTGTTAAGGCAAAGATACTTGTTGATAATGAAGACACTGCCAAGGAACAGTGCGAAATCAAGAAAAATAACCCTGGGCCAAAACAGCAGCAAACCTTTCCATCTGTGGTGATATCCCCATCTAAGAACATCAAGCTTGGAAGAGTTCTACTTGTGAAAGAGGGGGAAGTAATGCGATTGGACATCTTTAAGAAGTCTATTCGCTTCAAAGCTACGATAAATTTGTTTCGAATGGAAAAAGAAGTCTTCGTTAATCTCAACGACCAGCATTTGGAATCCAGAATCAAAGTGAACATCTTTAACAAATTTGAATCAAAGATCAACGTATTTGCTGAAACAAAGGTTGACGACTGGGATTCGCTGGTTTTCGAAGCAAGTGGACAAATGGGTCAAGACTCTCGACTTTCAAGGATACTTGAAAAAACAGTCAACCAATATGCTGCCAAACTGGTGCAAAAAGCAGTAAAGAGGATAGCAAGGATGAAGAAACTCTTAGAAGGAACATCTACTAAGGTACGAAATATCACAGAATCAGTGAAATTAAAGTCTTATGTTTTCAAAGCTGCAAGTCATGAGACGGAACGTCTTGAACGCTTAAATGCAACAAATTATATTAACTACAATCAACGCTCAAGAGTTTTCGACGACATTTGGGTTAAGCATAAAGGGATAGAGAACGAAAGAAAATGCGATCTGATAAAATGCAAGCTCGAGTGTAAGAAAACCTGTGTTCCTGACGTATGTGCGGAAAAAGTGAAAGTTAAATATGAAAAGCCCGAATGTTTTACAATCAAGACGACGGTAGCCAAATTAATACCGACTGTAATGTCTTACATGGTTGATTACCTGACCACTCCTGTAATTAGGAGAGATGTGGGGAAATGCAAGTCATTTTTGGTCGCATTTTTTGAGGGTGCGATTGATTCATTGACCTATGGTTTATCAAAAATGCTTAGAACGAAACGAAGCGTCGGAAACGCGCCCCCTTTTAATGATACCTTGGGCGATCAAGCTAAGATCCTGGACATCAATGAATATCTTAAGGCACAAAATCCACTACTACCTCGTGACTTTGACATCAACATTGAGCTTCGCAAGAAAATTCCAACTTTACCGAGGAACTTTGACCTGGACAAAGCTCTAGAAAAGTATATCATGGAGCAAAAGGTCACTGACGTGAATCAAATATTGAAAAAGCACTTCCCAGCCCTGTCGCCTGAGTTTGATGTTGATCAGGTTTTGGAACAACTCGTACCAGAATTAAAGACGTCCTTCAATTTTGACACTCTGTTAAGAGATGTAGTTCTTCAAACTCAAACAATGAAAAAGCCCATAGAGGTTCTGCAAAAGGCAATACCACAAATGAGCAAGGATCTGGATCTGGATAGAGTGCTGAAAATGTATTTACCAATATTAAGGTCGATAGAAAATATCACAGAACTTATCCAAAAGTCTTTAAATGATGTGACTTCTTTCAGGCTCAACAGCACATTGCTTGAAACGTTTGATATCAACAATATCATCAAAGCTAAAATCCGAGGTCCTCACAGAGACGTGGAAGTCAACAAATTGCTTCAATCAATGTTTTTAAACCTTGCGAATCGGGCATTCAACATTAATAATCTAATTATAAACGCTGTCAAAGATAATCTTACCAATTTAGAAGCTATTGACTTGAACAAGATGATAGGAAGTGCTTTGGGCGTTCAAGACTTCGATCTACAAACCATTTTAAAGAAACTTTTGACAGGGTTTGAAAAGGGCCTAATCCTTGAGAAGCTTATTAAAGACGAACTACGAAGTATGATATCAGTTGATGTGAATACTTCAAAACTCCAAGATTTGCGTTTTGAAACTATAGTAGGAAAAGCGTTGCCTATGATCACCATAAACAGTATTTTTGCGGAAGCCTTTCCTGATTTGCAAAGAAAATTTAATATCAACACAATTCTCAAGAATGCGATACCCATTTTTAAAATGTTTGGGGATGTGAATATAAACAGCGTTATTACTGGTCTTTTTCCGAACCTCACGAATTTTGATATCAGCAAAGAGTTGAAGGCCGCAGTGCCTGCCCTGAGAGGAGGGCCTGACATTGGACATTTATTAAATGAGCATTTGAAAGATCATTTCTCTCCTGATAAATTCCTAAGCACTTTTCTCCCATTTTCTCTTTCGAATGTAACCAATATATTCAAAGATATCATTGGCCAAGAAGGCCTGACTTCTATCCAAACGTTTGTTGATGTGGCCAGTAGTATTCATGGAACTCTGAATGGTTTCCAAAATACCACAGAGCTAATGGTAGGAGGAAAAGGGCGTGAACTGCTATCAAAACTCTTAGCTGTAAATGACACGTCGAAATTGTTCAAAAATTTTGCAGGAAACATGAAAACAGTGAGAAACAATCTCGAAACATTTTTAGATCCAGCCAACTTAAAGACATTTGGATTGCTTAGTTTGGGCAAAGGATTTATTAACGCCGTTGCAAATTCTGGTTGTAAGCACAAGTACGTTAATGATAATGGTGCAACCGAGCAGCTAAAGTACGAACAAAAAATACCAATTCATGCAGCAAAAGAGGAGTCAATAGTCCGTTGGCACTGTAACAGCTCGACTGCGTACTTGCCCTCGGAGGGTTACGGCGCACCAAGGCATTGTTGTAAAGAAAATATTCCATGTTTGGAAATACAGAATCCAAACTGTCTAAAAAATCTCACAACATGCTTGGATGAACGTAGAGAATCCTTTAAGAAAGAAAAAAGCTTATTGGAATCTTATTCTGCAGAGTTAAACGACTTCGTAGTCTCGGAGAAAGAACTTATTCGTGGTCAAGTAAAGCTTATGAACGCTCGACTTCGAGAACAGACGGCAAAACTAGATTACCATGTCACCAAAGGTCGGCTTCAAGAACTTCGAAATCTAGAAAATGCCAACAGAGCTGCTCTTTCAAAAATGAGAGCCATTTCAGATGTCAAAATTGGTCTTAAGATTAAGAAAGTTTTGGACAAGTCATTTAAAGATCGTCCCTTGAAAATATCGCAGCTTACATTCCATACAGTGACTTCATCTCTATCAAATTCCCGCCTTCCTTTTAAAGGAACAGTCAAAACTAAAAATGGTACAAATTTTACGTTCAATTTTATTATGGATTTTGAGAACGTCGAATCCTCAATTGATGATGCAAAGTACAAAATTATCAAAGATATCGTAAAAGTGTCTCCTGAGCCGTCGAGAACTAAAAGATCAGTTGATTTTGATTCTTCAAATCCTCTTACCGTACCAAAAGTCCTAGATCACGACAGTTGTTTCTTAGTTCAAAACGCTAGCTTTTTCTTTCGTGATATATTAGGATCCCTAAAACGCCTTTTGGATTCCAAACACGAACAAGATTATAAAATATCAAGGGAACTGAATTCATTTCATGAGCTCAGAGAAACCATCCGTCCTAAACGCTCTAATACTTCGTCTTCTGAAGAGGATTTGCTAAATGGCTACAACGAAGTTATGTCATCGTATAAGGAACAACGACACAAACAGTTGAAAATAGCGTCATGGGACGAGATGATGTTTGAGTGGAAATATTTCGTTGAAAAAGTGACTGAAACTCGTCACCTGAAATACTGTGTGGGCTCTGTTGACTGCGTTGAAGAACTAAGTGAACGTGTCGAAGAGCTAAACAAACCATGGGAAAATGATACTCAAGCAAACGCGATGCGGAATATCTTACCCTGGCTCACTGAAGGTATCAAGGAATTATTGGAAGAGAAGATAGCGATAGATGAAGTAAAATCAAAATTACCAACCTTACTTCTCCTCTTGAGAAAAATGAATGACTGGAGCGAAGTCCTTTGTGGAGAGAAACCCATAATGTTAACGACCCAGGACAAAGAAATAGAGCATCTGGTGGGAGAAAGCATTACACTTTCATGCTTCGCAAAAAGTCAGACAAAAGTCATTTATACCTGGAGGAGGGACGATACAATCATAAACATTTCTGAAGAAAGTGGAGTTCTGGAGCTGCAGTCCCTGAAAGAAGCGAATCAAGGATTGTACAGGTGTGAAGCTGCCAATCACAAAGGAAGCAGTTTTTCGGGAATAACTGCATTAGTCATTCAAAGCAAGCCCAATATCGTTGAACATCCGACTGACATACATGTACCTTTGAAAAAAGATTCCGGTGTTACATTCTCATGCGTAGCCAGTGGAAAGCCTCTGTATAAGAAAGATTTGCCATCTATAAAATGGTTTTTTGAACCACTTTTTTCCAAGTGGACAGTTGAGTTGCCCAATGAGAATAGCAACCTCTTGTACGTAGTTCCAGACGAAATGGAGAAAAGTGGATACTACTATTGTGAGGCAAGCAATCGAAAAGGTAGATCTGTCAGTAGAAAAGCCAGGCTGGATGTGTTAAACATTACAGCAGCAAATCCAAAAATTGCTGTTATCTTTAATGCTACAAATGCATGCGTCAAAACAAATTGTCAAGGCCAAGAAGGTCTGGATATTCCTATTCGCATGGATAAATCATTACTGACAAGTCTTACCAATGTAGTAACTACGGCAGTGGGTGTACCTGTGAAGAGTATTACAAATATAAATTACGTTCCTTTGTCCAATTCTGTTGCAAGAATATATTTCTATGTGAGTAAGGATCTTATGCTTAATGGCGAACGTCAACCAGCTGATGATGTAGTGGAGGTGTTCGCTGAAGCACGCACGAATCTCGTCCGAAAACTAATAAGGCTGAGGCAAGCTTTAAACAGTACATCATTTGCAACAAGTAATCCAATAACAGCCGTCATGGGTCTTTCCGAGACCTTTGAACATTTTCATGTGAACTCAGATTGTCCTCCCGGCCAGTATTTGGATGACAATGGATACATATGTGGTAAGTGTACTTTTAACTATGTTTCGTGGTCCTCTGCATGAGTAAGTTATATCTTTCTGGGGCTCTTGAACTATTCAGTGTTAATGTGTTTCATGTTTGCCGTGATCTGTGTTATTCGAGGAACAATAGCAAATCTGTCTGTCTGTTTGTCAAAGGGCACTAGGACAAAGTCGTTGTGTGTGTGTGTTGCTAACTAATTTATGGCGGAGGACGGACTGGAGCCCAAATTCGAAACGAATACAGACATTCAAACCGTCGGAACGTTCGTTTGCCCGTGTTCGGTAGATGTCGCTTTATAAAACCTATACTATCAAAACAGGTAGAGTTTCAATTGGACCGCTGAAATCTCGAGCCCGCAGAAGCGAATTTTTGATCACGTGACGGGTCAAAAACTATCACGTGAGCAGTCAGCAAACACGCGGCGCCGTACACGACGTGTGATGGCGTTTAGTACCCGAGGACGATATTATGAAAAAGGGAAACCAGTTTGCCAAGAAATTAGAGGGTAAATCATTGATTGTATTTTAGAGAATGGTGGAGATCGTATTTCAGGTCAATTTCCAGGTGAATGGAAACAATTAGGGCAAAAGTTTGCCATGGAAGGTTCAACTGTCAAGAGGATTTGGGACCTTTCCGGAATGCACGATTTCAGTTTATCGATCTTGGACGTACTGCTGTCAAGTTTGCTTCTCGGAACAAATAGTTTTTCAACTCTCGTACTTGCCCTATGCGTATAATGTACTTTTAGCTGCCAAATGTTACTAGTGTTCATGATGAAGAAGTAAGAAACAACCAACAAAGA
>WUAP02129655.1:0-14162 GCA_015163945.2 Stichodactyla helianthus | reverse complement strand
GTGTTACTGCATACCGTACCGTGTACGTGCTGTAAGTCAGTACCGTACGTTTCCCACTCATACGATAACCATTCTTAGGGAAAGCCATTTCAGTGTTACTGCATACCGTACCGTGTACGTGCTGTAAGTCAGTACCGTACGTTTCCCACTATATGATAACCATTCTTATGGGAAGCCATTTCAGTGTTACTGCATACCATATGTTTTGAATAGTAAAATAAAGAATGCTTGATGATAAATTACTCACCACTCCACCAGCAGGACCTGATAAAATGGCTTTTGAACCACAAAATCTAAAAAGAGAAATAATAATGCTTGTTAATCATTATCATCCATAGTATGGGGTACAAAAAACAGCCCACTGTAATGTACAATCAATATATGCTGCAAGATTAACAGAATTTCATCACATAAAATCATATTGATACCATAATATGAATGTGGACCGCATGGCACTATGAAATACATGGACTAGAAATAATAGAAAGTTATAGTGCTTAGAAAGGAGGTTCTGGGCAAAGCACTCTTGGAAATAAGAAAAATTAATTTCTGACCTCGCTGGGATTCAAACCCATGACTTTTGGATTTGTGCTACTGACACTCTACCAGCTGAGCTACAAGGTCAGACTGGGAGCAGGCTGGGGTGAAATAGATGTTAGGTCACGGTAATTGAAATACAATAATATGAACATGTTGACCACATGGCACTATGAGTTATAGAATCCCAGCGAGGTTGGAAATTAATTTTTCCAAATTTATTTCCACGGGTCTTTTGCCCGGAATAACCTCCTTTCTAAGCACTATAACTTCCATTATTTCTAGTTCACATACTGATACCTATCAACAGGAGTTAATCCACCATCAGACTGCATGAACAGGACATTCAGATTCTACAACCAACAGACATGATTATTGTAATACACTAATATTGAGAATAAGAAGAGATTTAGACAAACATTTATAACAATAAAACACTGTGACAATAAAACGTTTGAAAACATTACTAGAAGTACTAAAAGTTGCAAAAGCTCTTCATGTTGAAGATCTTCATTATAGATCTGAAGCCTAGCCTTAACACTCAAGCACACTTTCTGTACCTGCTAGCCATGACATGACAATCTGCTATTCTATTTTATTTGTATTCTAAAGAGTTTTGATATTTATACACCTATTTCAAAAAATGTTGTCCCCACCAAAAGCAACAAGTGACAAGACCAAAAGCAAATGTCTGTGGTCAAAATATTTTAGCTGAGTTTTCCGACACAAAATTCAATGTTTTCAGCAGTAGCAAAAAGGAGGAAACTCTTGGCAATCTATCCACAGGTTAGCTAAAATTCAAGGTCATTCCTCACCAATATTGAATATCAGATTAACCAGACAAACCTGAAGTCCATCCTTGAATCCCGATGCAAATCCCGAGATGTATCGTTGGATGCAAGGAGTGAGATAAGCATCTGCACAAGCTATAGGATAATAAAGGAAGGTACTAAAAACATCACAGTAATTGCAACATTCATACTGATAAAGATGAATGCTTCATCAGCCAAGATTTTAAGTTTTGTACTGAGTGCAACAGATGAGTCCGTAAACACTGGAAAGAGTATTTCATCTGATATCTAAACTCTGAGAAGTGGGTTGAAAAAAATTGTGCACAGCTAAGTGATTTTAACTGACATTGAGGTGTTTGGATAGAGGATGAAACACTTTCTAGCTTCTCAAACCATGAATAATTCTAGGAGAAAACCAAAGCAAAAATTGGCCAAATTTTATGCTAATTAAGATCACATATCTAAACCACCATCACAGTAGTGATTCACTCTGTTTTCTCCTCATTGAAGTAATGAATGAGCTTTAGAATTACAAATCAAAATCTAGGTTGCCTCTTATGAGGCATCACCTCAACCTAAAACTATGTCATATCCTTCATATTTAGAGTCACGTGTTAAGAGCTTGATATCATTTTTATTCACGAGTTTTCCATCATATCTCAAACGAGTGAATAAAAACGATATCCAGCTCTTAACATGTCATAATTTGTTTATTACACATTTAGGGTCAATACAATAACACAGAAAAATATTTTGTTCAAAATATCATGGGACAGTTTACCGTGAAGTGATATCATATCACTTCACTGATATGGATTTTATTCACGGCTTTATCACACGGATATCAATCCTAAATGTGTAATAATTTATAATCAGCAATTATTCTGGTACCTGTGTAGCCTCTTGGCATTATTCTCATCATCGGCATCACAACTGATGACAATGAAACCTGTTCAAATCCCATTTCTTTTGCCAGATCACCAACTGCTTTTTCATGAGTATCATAGCTGTCAAAAATAATAAACTGTCATGTAAAAGTGCCTGGCTTTGGGTGAAATACACCCACATTATCTTTAGTATCACGTTTATGTTTCATACACATTCTAGTAATTTATTTGAAGTAACAATAATTGATTGTTGAATAACCTAGCTATGTGGCTGAACATAAATTCATGGGATTAAAGGTCCAAAGTGCCTAAGTATCTCAATAATTTTTTATTTATGTAGCTGACACAATGCTCTTGTCTTCAAAAGATATCGGCTTGTTGTTCTATGATAACCATGCATTTTCTATCATGGTACTTTTAGCTGTTGAGATGTTCTGCTTTCCAACATAAGAAATGCTTATTCTAAAATAGAATTTTCCCAGCAAAAACTATAAATTATTTTTGGAAAGTAAAGTTCTTTGTATACATACATGTAAGAATGCATCAGAACTATAGCTAAACTTTTGATGCCTTTGTCCAAAACTCTCTGGGAAGAAAATCAAGAAAATTAACATTAGAAGAGAATAGAATATTGTTTTACAAGAGTGAGACATTAAGTTTTCAGTTATCAAACATGTGTCCCATGATGTGCAAAGAGGTGTCCAGAATAGCAGATATTATGGATGCCAGCAGTTACAATGCAGATGAAGCAATAAGCATTGCATTGACCCAATAGCCTGAACCCTAATCCATACATGTAGATATTGTTGCTATGTTGGACAAGCCAAAACTTTTCATTGAGGAAATAAATGTTAATTACTAAAAATCATATACAGTTTATTTTTATGTTGTGTAACTCAGGAAAACATTGACACAAATAGCCAAGAAATGTTTAAATGTCCCTGAAATTGAGAGGTTTACAGTTTTGTTTTGTCTGACCCTACATATTCCTATGGGGGTAAATTTTATGCTCTCATTGGTGGAGCTAGTATTGGTAGGATTGGTCTAGAGCCTCAATGGACCCTTATCACGCTAGAATGACATTGTAGAATATTCAATTTATCTGAAAAAAGAGTTTATTATCAAATTTGTCACATTGAAAATAGTAAAATTGCAAAGTTTTGTAAAGATTGCCCTTAAACTGACAAAGATATGAATTTTTAAAAGTAAGTATTTTTGTAAAATTTTTGCAAAGAAATGTCTGTGTCTAGCCTGATAACTAGGCTTGGCGGGAATGCAATGCCCAGGTGTTCACAGTACATTTCTTTGTAAAAATTAACTTACTTTCAAAAACTTATTTCTTTGTCAGTTTGAGGCCAATCTTTATGAAACTTTGCAATTTGTATAATCAATGTGACCAATTTCAGTAAATGTCTTTTTCCAATAAATCAAATATCTTATAATGTCATACTAGCAGGATACGGGTCTATTGCAGGATTTTTAAAACAAGAGTATCTTATTGTGGGCTTGACAATAACAGTTATTGGAGAGGCCAGTGAGCTGTTAGAAGTATGTCAACATTGTATTTGAAAACTGCCAACTGAAATGACAGCTTAAAATAATCACTCAATAGACTCCTTATAGTAATTCCCAAAGCAGTTCAATTTGGACGACAAAACAACAGAATTCTACTCTCTTTAGAATCAACTGAAAATTTTCCATTGTTTTGTCCTTGAAATGCACTGATTTTAGAATTACTGTAAGGGGTCTATGTGTGTACAATAATTGGCTGCATGTTCATACTGATTTACCTGTAAATCTTTCTTGAGGGCTTCTCTATCAAGTTTTTGCCAAACCTTTAACTGAAACATCCAAATATTTGATGTCAAATGTACAATACAATTTTACAACTTTTGCTTACGACTGTCACATGCCATCAGCTTTTGTATAACATCAGCTTTCACCATACTTACAACATGAATTGCTTCATGTAAATCAACTCTACAACTTGCTCACAATACATGTACAATGATCAAAACATTTTGTAATCATCACTTAACCTATGGATATGAAATACCTTCAAGTCCTCTCCTGTTGTCACTTTTACAGTTTCATAGTTATTCTTGAGCAGACAGTCTTCTTGCACTGGCACAACCCTTTCATCCACTTCAATAACCTCTTCATAGAGAACTTCAGGACACAATACTTTCTGTTTTTTCCAAAACAAGAAATTAATGAGCTACATCCATACCTTTCTCATAAATAGGTATTTTCTGGTACTCCACAATATACCCTCCTCAGATCCTCCCCACCCTTTGGAAATTCCAATCCCCCTCCATGGGGGAGGTATGGATATTTTCTGGTACTACACAATATACCCTCCTCAGACCCTCCCCACCCCTTGGAAATTCCAATCCCCCTCCATGGGGGAGGTGTGGATATTTTCTGGTACTACATAATATACCCTCCTCAGACCCTCCCCACCCCTTGGAAATTCCAATCCCCCTCCATGGGTGAGGTATGGATATTTTCTGGTACTACACAATATACCCTCCTCAGACACTCTCCCCACCCATTGGAAATTCCAATCCCACTCCATGGGGGAGGTATGGATAGTTGTTCTCACCAGATCAAATATCTTAGGTCTTGTTTGGTTTCCAATGTGCAGTAAATCTCTGAATCCTTTGGTTACGGCAAGTGCCATTCTTTCTCCCTTGCGTTCAAGCAGAGCATTGGTTGCAACAGTTGTACCCATTCTAATCCAATCAATATAGGAAGGGTCAATGGGCTCATCCACTGGGAACTTAATACCAGTTTCCTTTAATCATTGAAATAAAGTTTCAAAATTTCAAAATAAGAATTCAATTCAATTCTTGGAGCTACCATAGGAAGCCCAACTGAGAATGCACTGATACAAACAAAAGACATACACCCCAAAAAATAATATTCACCAGTTTCCATACATTGATTCACTGACCAAACACAAAGCTCTCAAGTGAGGCGTCAAGGTCCAGTGGCCTTAGTTTCAAAGGATTGTGCAAATATCCCCTTGAAGCCTTGGCTGAATGCTTTGTGTTTGACCAGTGAACCGATGTATGGAAAATGGTGAATTAAAACCAATGAATCAAGTCACAATTAGAAAACTATTCCCATTCACGGTATTTTCGAAAAGCTTACATTTTCACTTAAACTGAATCAAATTAGAATTTTGGGATTGGGTTTCCTGTGGTTCGTAGATGTAATTATCCGCGTGGCACATTTTTTTGTACTTTTTGCGTTATATTCTTAGAAATATCAAACGAATAGTGATATAATGATTATAAATTTAAGCGAAATACAATGAAAATTAAATGGGTGGTAAAACAAGGCTATAGGCAGCAGCAGTATAAAAGTTGGTCCGGTTGCAAGCGGACGGCTTTAGCAAAAAAAGGTTTACTGTAATGACCTTTTTTACCTGGAATACTTTTAGAAACCAAAAATTTTAATATATTTGCAGATTTTAAAAACCGGATCTCTCACAAAACTGTGGCTAAGGCCGCGAAAAAGGTGTGAAATTTTGACTGCAAGTTGTGCCTCAACCAACCAACCAACCTCTTGCAAAATTCGTCGTATTCCTTCTCTCGGAGTGTCTTTGTAGCCAGGGTCTTCAGAAAGCAGTTTAAGAACTCGAACCTTCCCGTAAGGACATTCTGCATACACGTCAGTGAATGTCCCACCTCTGTCTATAGCAAAACGGAAAGATTTTTGGAATAATTTGGAGGCCATAGTTTCCAAAGCTGCCAATATTTCCCTCGAGCTGCAATTAAACCGCTGGATCCCTACGTACTGCTGGCTCCAAAACTTAAAATTTTCCTTTAGAAATTTACTTCTTTTTTCAATAAAATTTAAGCTTTTCTCGAATATACTGATGTAATATTAGGGTTCCGAAGAAAACTTATCCCTTTAGCTTGAAGGTCTAGCAGGTAACAAGGGGTGATGTCATACAATTTCTGGTTGGTGCCAGGGGCTTTACACATGTGACCATCATGATCTGAGCGTATGACCAAAAGTATTGTGTACAATGACCAAACGCCGTCTTTTTCATGCTAAGTTTTTGAAGTCCCCATTTAAGAACGCATATTTTCCAACCATCACTCCCCGTGAGGGGCTGTTCCGTGAGGTTCACTCCACACAGACTACCACTACATTCAATACTTACAACACACAACACTCAACTCACATGTTGAATTTATAGTGGAGGGAAGAAAACCGCAGAACTCGTAGAAAAACACAGGTTAACAATTTTAATTGCAAAATACTTTCTAAAACAATCTTAAAGTATGGTCTTTTTATAGTTTTCGCCTGGCTGGTGAACGTAACTGACTCAACGTTTGCCTTCAGCCAATCAAATTGCGCAGATAAACTCACAACCCAGACACAATGCTTGAATGCTTGAAGCCATTTGAGTGCCACGTTACTGCTTCTCTTTGTAAATAACGTCTCTCAAATGAAAATAGAAAAAAAAGACTTAATTCTTTGGGATTCAACAGTTTCCATACATCGGTTCATTGACCAAACACAAAGCTCTCGAGCGAGGCGTCAATGTTTCAAAGGATTATGCAAATATCCCCTTGGAGCCTCGGCTGAATGCTTAGTGAACCGATGTATGGAAACTGGTGAATGTGGGGTTTGAGATTGTCCATCTAGATATTAAAATATGAAAAATCGATGAAAATGCATGTTCATGAATAAATTATCAATGTGAGTGACGGTAAAGCCCTTCAAATGCTGCAAACTTGGGTTCAGATAAATAAATTTTTTACACTATGAAAATCATTCTAGAATGGCCAGATTAGTCAACCAACTGTTTAATTGGAATTTATTCTAATTTTCTAAAGCAGTTTTGTTCTGTTATTGGTTCAAATACGCCAGTTTTTGACACTTTTTTGTGAGCTCATTAAGTGGTTGAAAATTCATGTGGCATGAATAAATGATCTCTGCCAGTGACGTTGAAGCTCATCAAATGTTGCAAACTTGGCTTTTTTGGACTATGAAAATCGTTCTAAAATGGCAAAATTAGTTAACCAACTGTTCGATTGGAGTTTATTCTAAATTTCTAAAGCATTTTTTCTTCTGTTATTGGTTCAATTGCGCAAGTTTTTGTCACTTGTTTGTAAGCTCATTTTAAGTGGTTGAAAATTCATGTAGCATAAATAAATTATGTCAGAAAGCTACTATGGCCGGATAGAGCATTTGAGTTGTAACATATTTCTGGGTCATTCATAAAAAACCCTCTAAACTCTATAATGTTCTCCATAATTCATACTGCATCATTTCCCTTTCTGTACAAAATTTCCAGCTATAAGCGGGGAACGAAAAAGAATCTTCATAGCTTTTTATTTTGGAACAGAATTTAATTTCTTCTCAAGAACAAAGAAACGATACCAAAGGGAATGACACGTGGTCTGAAATAGGACATTCGCATCACGCCCAAGTTGATTAGGGACCATTCATTATTTATGCCAGGGGGTGGGCTGGCAAGAATAAGGGGGGGCCTTCAAAAATTTATGACGGGATTACAATGATATGCATAGAAAGAGGGAATGACTGTCTTTAGGGGGAAGGGGTCATGATATTTAGGGTTAGGGCTGTATGAATCTTGCCAGCCCCCCCTGGGATAAATAATGAATGGTCCCCTAGGTCCATTTGACATAAGTCAATGTGAAAAATTTCCATTATGATTACATTTGCATGAAAGTGGGCTGTGGTAAGGCGTTAAATAACATTTGTCCGTTATGTTTACAACTGCAAAAACTTATCAATAACTTTTTCAAAGTATTTTCTTTATCCGAGTAAATTATACTGCTAGAATACTGATGAGGGAAAAAATGAGAAAAGTTCATCTAAAAAGTTCACTGAGTAAAAAATTAATTTTACGGGCATACGCATTGATATTTCCATGCTTAAAAGTGTAAATTAAATTTACAAATTAGCTTTTGTCTTTCTTACAATATGCAATAATTGCAACAAATTCTTAATTTTTCACATCTAGACTAAACCAAGATAAGATATAAGAAAAGAAAATCGGAGTTTTTGTGGAAATATTATTTTAAGGACATAAGGATTGCTCATAGAAACGTCAAAATGTTTCTTGTTTATGACATGTACATTAAGTTTTTCTTGTCTGTTAGTCATCGTAGAGTTTCATTCAGCTGATCGATACCAAGGAACAGAATCCTCTGGTTGACAGCACATGACGGGCAGCTGTGTATGCCTATCATTGTATTAGTCTGATATTGAGATTCATTCAGCTGATTGATACCAAGCACTAGAATATTCTCTGGTTGATATCACACGATGGACAGTTTGTTTGCCTTTCATTGTCACCTGATAATGGTTCATTCAGTCATTTAAACCAAGCAACAAAAGTGTTAACTAAAATTCATCGTATTCTATTTAGTTCCTTGTATTCCATGGTTAAACTTTACAAAATGAGTAATTTGTTCTTTCTGTTGACCGTGGTCATACATCGTGGAAAGAATATCTTGTTCGTTTGTTTGAAAGGCCTGAAAATGGTGACAACCAAGAGATAGAAAAGTTGCCTCCAAACACCTCTTGAAGATTTTCATACCTAAGAGAATTACGAAGAAAAAAAATTATGAGTGAGATGGAAAAAATGAATAAATATAAACAGATATACGATAACAATGATGATGATGATGGTGGTGGTGATGGGTGGTGATGACGATGATGATTGTGGTGGTGATGGTGGTGATGGTAATTGATGAAGGCTGCCAATAGTGCAGCTGAAACATCACAGTAAAAACACTGTATGTGAAAACCATAAAGCCATTATTACCATTAAGGTCCACACACATTAAGGGTTTTGCTCCGTCATTTTTCTCCTTCATATGCACCAAAGAATTCACATAAAAAGGGTTGAGGCAGGGGCCCAGGTCCTGCTCTCTGATATTAAACTGGTTAAATAGTCAGTGAGAATGACCACATCATGCAGCAAACTCCTGCAGCATGCTCCCTGATGTGTACTTGGTTGTGAAAAATGACCTGGAGCCTGCTCCTGGAACAAAACCCTAAATGTATATGGACCCTTATTCTTTATTAACTTGTCTGGGGTCACTACACATGCTCCCTCTGCATGGCATAGTGGCCAAGTCAAAGTTTCACCAGGACTGTGCTTGGGGAACTGGTTAAATGAAATGAGTTTAAGCACATGCTGAACTATAAAAGAGAATTTCCAGCTAGCTGTCCTAGACTGTCTTGTCACCAAATCTTAAGTTTGCTTATTTTGAAATATTATTTTTAAAAGTCCTTTGAGCTTGCATGCCTGTATTGGTCCCCCAACTTATCAATTTCTCGTCCATGCCTCCACCTTTCTCCCATGATACCATGAATAGTAAATGGCTCCTAAGTCAGAATATGGAGTTGTTTCACTCAGAAAAGTAAAACATTTTGTCATAACATTCTTACATTGTTTGTTTTCTAGATCTTTTCTCATTCTTTAGATTTTCTATGCCCTGAAAAACAATCACGCAATAGATTAAAGGTGATGTTAGACTGGATGATTTGCAACAATGGCTTTTCACAATACTCTGTTGTGCATGAAGTTGATATGTGTAAAGGTGACATTACACAGGACAATTTTGCACAGTGGCGTACCGGTATCACAAAAATTAACAATTGGAATTGCCCTGTGTTACATCACCTAAAACTTGACACCAAATGAATTTTGCATTTCATTTTGCATCATTTGCATCAGAATTTGAGTGGCACAATTATTTTATATTAACATTAAGCTTTTCATTTGTCATGGGGCAATTCCATGTGCAGTGAAGAATAAAAAAGCTATTGTATTTATCCAAAGCGCCCTTCAAGGTCGGGAATAAGAATCCAGTGAATAAACTGACTTCAATACAGTGTGTTTCACATAACTTTTGACAAGTGAGTTCTAAAGTTTGTACTGTGTGTCACGTGTTTCTCAAAAACTGCTCTACAGGAATTTGATTACTTACTGTTTCATCTTTTGCAACAGAGGACAATTGAGAACAGAACATGACAAGTGTAAAAATGCCAAACAGTAGTCCCTCAAAAACTAGGAAAATGATGAGAAGAATGGATGAAGGCATGGGTACTCCTGTGCAACCTAGGAAAAAATAATTCATATTACATATAACCAATAAACACTGTTCCTTTTTAGGGCATCCACAAACTTAAGACACTTGTATGGAGCATCGGTCTGTCCATATTGAGAATTTTGACCAAGCTTTCCATGCAGTCAATCAATAAAGACACTGGAAATAGGCAGGTTCACAAAGACCTGATCATGTCCAGATAGACTGAATGAGCCCTTCAGACAGACACTTGAAATAGACCAGACAAAAGGACCTATCCAGAGAGACATTTATATGTGCCTGTCTAGATAGACAGTAGGTGAAAGGATAATCAATCTCTCCTACTATATATTTCTCTTGGCAAACAGTGAAGAAATACTGTCCTTACCTAACCAATCCTTATCTGAGCACAAAAGAACTTGTCTTACAGCCAACATCAGTGCATATATTGATATCATAAAAATGTACAACTGCAACCAAAAGATTAGTCATTAATTATTATTAAAAGTTACATATTTGACCAGTCATGAATTAGTCAGACATATATAAAATGGAAAGATGAGAATGGTTAAGATACCAAGATGTTTAAATAAACTAAACAATATGCCCTCCTCAGACCCTCCCCACCCCTTGGAAATTCCAATTCCCCTCCATGGGGGAGGTATGGATATTTTCTGCTACTACACAATATACCCTCCTCAGACCCTTCCCACCCCTTGGAAATTCCAATCCCCCTCCATGGGGGAGGTATGGATATTTTCTAGTACTACACAATATACCCTCCTCAGACCCTCCCCACCCCTTGGAAATTCCAATCCCCCTCCATGGGGGAGGTATGGATATTTTCTGGTACTACACAATATACCTCCTCAGACCCTCCCCACCCCTTGGAAATTCCAATCCCCCTCCATGGGGGAGGTAGGGATATGTTTAACAGATTCGAACATATTTTTGAAGCCTGACTCATTAAGATACTCGCAAGACAAAATTAATCTATATGAAAGAAATATATTAACTTACTGTGAAAAGTATGAAAAATTTTTGATTGTCCTCTCCAACACAGTTGTTAATCCTAAACAAGATAAAATGATAAGAATTAACAGATAAAGCCTTTGTTTTGATCAAAGAACTTGAAAAATCACCTGCTTTTTGTGATAATAGAACCAGAGACAAATATCCTGCAAAGAACAGGATGTTATTATGCTGATAATAATCAAAAATGAGGATGTCATATTTTCTTTTCTAATTCATAACCCAAACATGCTTGTTTAATAGTCTATCTTCATTATTTTGGTTGAGTGATCACATAATAAAAACTGAATCAAGGCCCCAGGGAAACATCTTAATTGCAATTATAATAATGTAATGCTGTGTTTCTTCAACCTAAAACAAATTTTATTCCACCAACCTTTCAGGCATGAGTGCCCATCATCATGCAAGGTGTACAAGATGGTATGACAAGATCAAACTTAAAATTTATTTTAGGATGAAGAAACACAGTATATTATTAGCAAGATTAGCATCCTACAAAGGAACACTTGATTTAATTGCAATTTTTTCTTTTCTTTTTTCTCTCTGGAGCCTTATCTTGAGTGGGCTATTGAGGTTTTATCTATGAAATCAAATAGTTTTATTGGAGCGTTGTTTTTTGGTATTTAGGGACTATAGCTTTAATGAACAGGGAGAGTAGGCTGCATTTCATTTTTACTATAATTATGATTTTCTTAAATTGTCCCCTTCCCATGCAAGATGCAAGAAATAATCAGGCCATACTTTTGATGGCGACCTAAAATTGTGCGCCCAGCCAAAAACCTTGCAAAATTTTTGATACCCCTTTGATATACATAACAAATATGGCCGTCCCCTTACTTACACACCCACCCCCCTGCCTTACATACACACAATAATTAACAATACTGTTAAGTCCCTTACCACGGACAATGATGATCCATTCTCCTACAAATAGGGGAAAAAAAAAATGGAGTCAATTAAGTCAATTAAGAGAGTGATACATTATGGGTCTTTTAGAAATAAATAAAAAATAAATCTCTTTATTAAAGTGCCTAGTCATTCTAGCACTTTCGCATTAATTGGGGGCACTCACACACTACCACTACATTAACTGTTTTAAACACACAACTCTCAGCTCACATGTTGATTTTTACAGAGGGAGGAAAACTGGAGAACCCAGAGAAAAACCCTAGTGGCAAGGGAGAGAACAACACATCTAACAAACTCTACTCACATGTGGCATCTGCAGGGTTTGAACCAGTGACCCAACACATTGGACTCAGTGGTGAGAGGTGAATATCTTACAGCTATGCCACCCATGCCACCCATAAAAGTCCAAACAATGCTCAAAAATGTTTTCTATGATGCTAATAACTCATAACATACACAATATATTTCTGTCTTTGAATAGTTTTTAATGAGAATATTGTTACAAAAAGTCAAAGTTGAAGTTGTTAAAAGTCGTAACAAAAAAACAAACTTGCCTATTTGACCTTAATTTAATTTGGTAATTTAGTCTGGTAAAGGCAGTTTCAGGATGAGTTCTAAATTACAAGTAACATCACAATTTTTTGTTTGTTACCTTATTAATAAGATAAACTTCATTATCAACTTCTTTACTATCTAAACACATCTCTTTCATATTGTCTTATTAACACACTTTTGAATGGTAAAGAACATGAAATATAATAAATGATCAATGAGAAATTTTCCTAAAATAAAACTAAATAAAATACAAATCTTAAATTACCTTATACATCTCTGACATGTACTGAAATAGAATGAAAATATATCTGAATTAATACAGATCTATTTCTAAAAAAACACCCTAGACAAAATAATAGTGACAAAGATAATGAATGGGAACGATAAGGGAAAAATAAATTATCAAAGCTTCAAATTGATGGAATAATAAATTTGAGATTCATCAACAACTGTCTTAATTAGACAAAATGTAAGAAACCTTAATGGAGTTATTAAGACTTCATTATTTTAAAAAGATTGACAAATGTCAGACTACCTAAAAAAACTATGGTAACAAGATCTTTAGGGCTTTCAGCAGTAAGCTAAAGGCTTTTGTTGATTTTTGTGGAAAGATGGAAAGCTACAGAACTTGGAGAAAAACCTTGAAGCACAGGAGAAACAACAAACACTAGTCTAGAGACAAATGATATTAGGTGCATGTAACCCTACTACCACACTGATTAGAGGTGTCATATTATCACTGTATGACAGAGCAGAAAAAACTTTGTTTCTTTCGTTATAAGGATTGACATCTATCCATTTTTAAGCTCAATATTTTGTAAACACACTCTTTTGGGACCAAAGAACAAAATATCAAATGTGAACAAAATTCAGTGAATACAATTTTGAGATATGCCTTGTACTTTGGGAGAGGTGATATTTTGATCATCGGAAAAACTGACATTTTTGTGAATATCTCCATTTATCTCTACTTTAGTTCAACAAGATTTTGTCACAAGTTTGGAGCAACAGTGAAACAAATGCAACGCTTATAGTTTTTTTGAATGATGATCGTTGCAGTTAAATATATTCAATCTAAGCGATTGAAATAAATGAACATACCCGAAAAAATTTCGGGCTTCAACGGGATTTGAACCCATGACCTCCACGAAAAAACTTCTATTTCACCGCAGTTCAATATCATCTCTCACATTAGTTCACTTAGTGGCTCTATGAGCCCAACAATATGACCGCCTGCCAACATGGGTTGGCTTCATAGCTCAGTTGGTAGAGCACCGCACTGGCATTGCGGAGGTCATGGGTTCGAATCCCGTTGAAGCCCGAAATTTTTTCGGGTATGTTCATTTATTTCAATTGCTTAGATT
>WUAP02129644.1:0-14164 GCA_015163945.2 Stichodactyla helianthus | reverse complement strand
TCTGGCTTTCTCTCACTTTTGGCCAATGAAACCTCGACGTTTATGGCGCCAAATTGACAAGGTTTACGGCGGCATACATCACGTTTTGTTCACACGCTCACTAGGTTTTCAGGTTTTGAACATGTAATAATAATCATGAGTGTTACATGTAAAAAAGTAAACCAATTCGGAAGAAGTTATACTCCTGGAACTGCGTTAAGTGAATCGAAAGTGAAGACGTTAGAAGCGCTATCATTGATAGAATATTGAGCGAAGGAGGAGACAGGCTAACAGGCTATATTACCAGAAGCTATACATATTTTTCGAATGAGCTAAAGTTATCAATAAATACAGTCAAGTCTGTGTGGCGCCGGTACTGTGAGACTATGCAAGCAAATCCAAGGCCAAAGGGTGGCTCGGTTTGGTCAAAACTAAAAGAGGATGACCTAGAACTTATCGAGGTTTTAAAGATTCATTCACCATCAATGTAGTTGGCTGAAATTATCGAGGAACTGGGACATCACACGTCTATGAGTGCTGTTTCTCGCGCCATCAAAAATAGGCTACCGTTAGGCCAGCAGTACTCGAGGAAAAAGATTACTAAAGTGGCTAAAGAGCGATTTACACACGAAAACCTATTCTATACCCAACTGTTTATTAATTATCTGTCTTCAAAAGATCCAAAGAAATTGAAATTTTTTGATGAAGCCGGGATTAAGATTCCAGACGTGGGAAATCGGACATACGGACATAGCCCGACAGGAGCTCGTTGCGTAGAAGTTACAAGAAAACTCGAACAGCCTAATAATACCCTGAATATGCTTGTTTCTCTTAATGGTCCCGAGTATTTCAGTGTTGTCCGTGGAGCTAAAAACACTATAAAGTTTCTGGCCTTTTTTGAAGAAGCTGGTGAGGCCGTGAACATAAACATAGGTAGGCCTTGTTTGGAAGTCGGCGACATTGTTATAATGGACAATTTGTCATCCCACCCTTACGAAGGCGGAGAAGCTTTGGAAGAATGGTTTGAAAATATGGGAATTGAACTTTTGTACACACCATCCTATTCCCCTGATCTAAATCCCATTGAGCTATGCTTCAACAAGGTCAAAACTGAATTGAATGGTGCATTGAGGGAGCTTGTATATTCCAATGTGAATCTTGCAATAGTAGAAGCCGTGGACAAAATCAGTGAACAAGACATGGCTGGATTTTACCAAGCCACATCTTATTTGTTTGTATGAGAAATGACAGGGTTTTCTGACATTTTATAGCCTAGATCCTAGCTTTTAGTCGAGTCTTTAGAAATATTATTGTTCGAAGACACTAGTTTGACATATGAAATAGGCTAGTTAGTTGTTTTTGTGTCATAACAAATCATTTAATTTCATCGAATAAAAAGCAACAACTGAATCATATTTTAATCATACAGACCTTGACTTTAATCGAGTAAAGTTTGACATATTTTACCTGGGAGTTATTATTGTTTATGATTGTTTAAGTAACAAAACTCAACAATAAAGATGAAGCTTCAGAGAATTATATGAAACAATGAAACAATGTCAATAAACAAAACAGAGAGCTTGACTTGGGAGAAAATTATTTGACATTTTGTTCAAGGTCTTGTCAATAGTGTTTTATGATCTTTAGACAAACCCAACAACAAAGCTGCAGCCTCAGCATCTTCAACTGTATCACTGAGGGCGGCGGAATGGGTATGCATGCTTTCTCTCATCACCATAGCCAACTGTTCTTAGTTCTTCTCCTTCATTTGTCGGGGCAGTAAGCAAGATCGGTGAAGTAACAGTGCTAGAGCCAGTGCTAGAAGGGCGTTTGACATCACTACTGGGCATGGGGAACTCTATACCACGGTTTTCTAGCAGTGTTTTCGCGGGATTCTCGCGTTTGCGACTACCGCTCTGCTTTGATCTGTGCAATGAAAGGCAGGTCGCAGAATTATTTGGAGATAGAGCTTTTTCCAAGATAATTCCAATGTCTTGCTTCCCTGGTATTTTTCCATTAAAATTTTTTTTTACAGTATTCCTGGACGAGATAAACATGCTTTCTTAGTAAGGACCAGTTTTTAAAGCCGTTTACCATATATTCAGATTTATTTGTCTGAAATAAGTCACTTTCTATTCTGTTTTGAACATTGTCTCTCATTGTTTCTACGGCAGCTTTTTTGTTTTCTAGCTCTTCTCTTAATTTGTTAAGTTCACCCTGGTGCCTCTTCATTTGTGACCGCATCTGTTTGATATTAAGTTCACCTGGATGTAATCGTTCCTCTCCACATTTAAAAACGGAGGTGCATTTTCCGTAGTTACATGAACGCGCGGAGTGCCCTAATCTTAAGTGACAATTTTTGCAAATGTTCCCGTCTTGAGGCACACTTCTTACTCTCTCAAGTCTTAACTCCGTCGTGTATTTTGTTTCGTAAATGTTCGATTACCGAGCTCTTCTGTTCTATTTTTTCCTCCGCTTTGGAAATGTATCTCTCGAGTGGAGTTTTTTCATCAAGTGAACTCTTCTCATCAGTAAGACCTTTAGCAGTATTTTCTGATAACGGCTCTTGCTTACTGTGACTTATAGTGCTTGGTTGACTGCCGACAAGATACTCATCCAAAGAAACCCTCGCTGTACTTGTACAAGTCTCACTACTGGTAAGCCTAACTGAATCAACATTTTTACAAGCAACGGGCTTTTGCTTCACACTTGGTGACGAACCTTCGAATATTCGTAACTTAGGTCGAGAAATGTCCGTTCCGCAGATAGCTTTTGAGGAAGCAATATAGCAATTCGTAGGCAAGCATGGTCGTCATTCAAAACCACAAACTCTCCTTCGTCGTTTTCGTACAAGATACCAAATTCCATAAACTCAGTTTTAGGAATCTCTCGAGTGAACTAAATCTATAAATGATTTTGATGGATTCATAAAAAAAACTCTACGCTTATCACCAATTTGGACTTGAACTTGAATTTTCGATTCCATCTTGAAACAATACAACCCTACAGTAAAACCTGAAAACCTAGTGAGCGTGGGAACAAAACGTGATGGTATGCCGCCGTAAACCTTGTCAATTTGGCGCCATAAACGTCGAGGTTTCATTGGCCAAAAGTGAGAGAAAGCCAGACAAAAGTGTAACGTTCAAAAAGTAAACATACGTGAAAAATTCGTCAAGCTTCAAGGATGAACGCAAACGGTAGTAATTCCACTGGGAAAAATCCTGCGAAGGTGATTGGTTGCTATTGTTTTGGCCGGAACCATCAATACTCCAGTTTCGAGTCAGTCCGTTATACAGAGTTAGCCTCGTTTTTGTGTAGAATATTCACGCACTTCAGTGAAGGTCCGTGGAATTTCAAAGTATTTGTATTGTTAAAGTCGTGCATTCTTTGATCTATCTTTGTTATTTATGCATATTTTGACACTGAAATGAGGCTAACCCCAAATGAGTCTGTAATCAAGAACACAGCGGTATTGGGCGAATTCGAAAAAGGTCTATTACTTGAGTTTTTTAAGATTAAACGCTGATTTTTTGTGACGTTCATAAGAAATACTTGAAAATAGATATGCCAAAAATTCAATGCAATCTATTGAATGGCGTTTCTTCTAGTACGGCCCAATGTTTTATGTGCGTCAGATTTGAGGTTGACGTTTTGACCGTCGTCACTAACTTTTTTTCTGCCCAGAGTTTGCCATCCAAATTTGAACAGAAGCTGTATCTATAATAGGTGATAAGATTTCAGAAAAATCGTACGAGAGGATGAGGAGGGAAAAAAAAAAAAAAAGAAAAGAAAAGAAAAGAAAAGAAAAAACCTAAAAATATCATTGTTTGATTTTCCGCCGTTATAAGCCAACCACTCAGAAAATATAAAAATAAAGTACATTGATGACCTACACTGATAGAATCTAGGATAATCAAAGTACTATATACCGAAATTCCAGTAAAATTGACGCAATAGCTTTGTAAGCGAGCGAGAGAAAAAAAAAAAAAAAAAAAAAAAAAAAAGCAAAATCCACTCTGGGTTCCAAAGACTCCATGATCTCACAGCTACTAGACTGAACCGAATAATGTTGTGAAGCCGAAAGACCTCACTATTACGAAATGCATTTCCCAAGAGGAAAAAAATCATGCGATATTCATTTGCACAAGACATTTCCCAATACTGACCAAGTTGAAACTGCACGAGGTTAAAAAATGCACGTGAAAATGAGTAAAATTAATACAGAAGCAGTCAAAAACTTAAAAATGAATCTGAATTTCATGTCTTAGACGAAATATTTTTATTACATTTTGCGTATGGTCCTACGAGAAATCTGTATTTTGAGTGTCTTGTATTGGGAAATGTGTTATTAAAACTATGCCGGATAAGCGTCCTCCGCCGATCCTTGTATGCGTTTTTGTCAAATAACATTAATTTCTAACTAAACTCTATATTTTGGTTTAGGGTAGAACCCTAGCTATTTTTTCCTTTGTTTGCTTCTCGGGGAGAAAACAACACTTTTCAATCATTAATACTGCTTACCTCAGACTCATTTCAGTTCCCATTAATTGTTGAGACAACCATAAAAGTGGTTATTACAACCAGACCACAATTGGCTATTATGTAATATATAAAGTATGAGCGGGAGACCTTTATCCGAAATTAAAAACTCCTTCACGCTTATGATTTTCCATTGTTTTGGCCTCATTAATTATTCATGAATTTTCTAAGACCATTTAATAGTTTAATCAACCAATTTCGATCGGTCAATTTTATGCAATTATTAATGGTTATTACAACCACTTTTATCGCGATTATGGACAGAATGCGAGTACGCTGACAGCCTAGAGTGATTTTATTTAACGCGTGAAAAAATAGTACTCATAATAGTTAGTAGTAGACTCTAAATCCATTGTTTTCTTTTTCTTTCTTTTTTTTCCCCCCCCCCTCTAAATCCCTTGTTTTTCTTTTTCTTTTAACCTTATAACTTCCTAATCCTATATCCCCGTAACTAACACAAAGGCAAGCTCAAAACCAGCAAAAGCAGATTCTTTTCCGAAGCGCAGAGGTAACCCTTTATAGCAACGCCCCATCGTCCAAGTTCAGAGAGTTTGAGGTAGCTTATAGACGTTTGGGAGGTACTGGATGCATCCATAACTTTTCCCATCTGGCTGTAGAAGTCTACCATTTGAATTGTATGGATCGCCAGACGATATGTCGAGCAACCTCTTGTTTCGAGGCGCCAAGGAGTCGAAGCATGATGGCTGTCCCACTTCTGAAGCTGTGAGCTCTGCTGACTCTTCCTTGTAGATACTCAACTTGGAGAGGTAAGTTACGAGTCTATTGTGAACAGCGGGAGCCAGGAAAGGCCAAAGTTCACGTAAAAGTGCCAATTTTGGACCGGGCGTATGGTTGGGTTCCCACGAGGACGGATAGAGTTTTGCCGATCCGCTGGTGAAGTTCACAGATCCTGACACCCAATATTCTGCAGAATATCGATAGTCTTTAACCTTCTCAAGTCTGAGGCTCTGCCTTCTGCAGAGGAATTCAAAGTGAAAAAGGCTAAGTCACGCGCAGATATAACGATCTGATGGCGAAATATTGATCTTAAGCGACGTGCGGAGGTTGCAAATGAGCTTATGGGACTTCTTAAAGAAAAGCGGATTAGCTTGTGATGGACGGGGTTCGAATTTGAGCGTGCTTCAGATCTGAATACTTATGGTACGTATATTGATGCAGTGGTGTGCAAAAGGGTTATCCCGACAGGGATAGTCGTCCTATCTACCTCTTACGGCCCAGAGAATTAAAAAATGGAGCAAAGCTTGCTGATAACAGAATCCACAGAACCAGCTGAAAGTCTGCAAAGGCCGAGGAAAGGGGATTAGTCGACTTTAGTTCTGCCCTTAGAGTCTTTCCACAAAAGAAAACCTAGCAGCCTAGCGTTCCAACCAGAATTGGAGGCATCAGTGAATGGGAGTCTTTTTTAATTAAAAGTAATTCTCACTAAACAGGAGCCAGTGCGTTTTTGGTGTTTTTGTACTCTATAAGATTCATTTCTAGTGTTCAAAACAAACAAGGAAAAGGTACCAGAAATTGACGCAGTAACAGCATATGCTGAAAATAAAAGCACTGCAGAATTGTTCAGAATATGTATCTTAATACACATCAGTTTATGAATGACTAAAGCTATTATAAGTGAGGGTGTAGCTATTCTTTGGTACAAATTCTGATTTTGTCGTAAAAGATAAGTATATACACGTATTACCTAGGAAATACTTCACCAGTTTCATTTCGAATAAAAGTCAATTTATCATGTTCTAACTTAAACACCAAATTGGTAAAAAAAAAAAAAAAAAAAAAAACACACACACACTTTGTCGGGTTTAAAAGGTTAAATCATCGAAGATGAGACTGAGAAGGATGCTGGGTAAACAGTTAATGAGGCCCATAAAATGCATTTAGCATTGGTGTAGCTCTTGAATCGCTTTCTTCAAAAATTCTAAGCAGTTTTCGAGAATTATAACAACACCTACGCATAATATGGGATTTATTAACTGTTTACCAAGAATCCCTTTGGATCTTACCTTCTATAATTTGCGCCAGGCCTTTCCCAAGATATGGTTGAGTGAGTCCAGTACTTGCCAAAACCTCGGTTTCAGTACGTACCATCGTGCATCGAGCTATGTACTAATCTGTTACAATGGACTTCGGGATGATTAAACAATAAACAAAGAAGAATTGTTGATTAAGGTGGGTGACTACTTTAGCAAAAAGTAATTAGAAAACTTTCTTAGAAAGCTATTTTATACAGAATTTAACGACGATTGAAAATATGTAAAGAAAAATGGGGTGTCCCGAGCTCGTTTTCGAGATATCGAATTTTGAATATTACCATCTTGACAAGTTTTAAAAAGAAAAATGGCCAAAACCAAGCTTCGCACAAAATAATTAATAACTCAAAAACTATAAAAGCTATGGGAGTATTTCTTTCACAAGCCCCGTGCAAAATTTTAGAGTTTTGCCCAGGTGAAGGTCACAATGTGTATGGTTCCCTATTAAAATCTTGAAGGAAATTCAGCGACTTTGAGCTGTATTTTATGCGCGCGCACAAATCAAACGTTCTATGGTAGGCAGCCACCTTAAACAATACATGATTTACATAAGAATCTTATGATGTTATTATTATAGACGCTATGAGATTCAAGGAAAATTCATTTCCTGACTCGGAAACTCCACGTTGAATTTCACTCGAAAAACAATATCGCGATATCGTTTTTCTCGCGAAATTCAACGAGGAATTCCCTCGTCCTCCAATGAATTTTCCTATAACACCACGAAGAAACTGCCATGGTAATGAGATCGAGACTTTGGCAAGTACAGGACTCACTCTAACCATATCTTGAGAAAGGCCTATTTGGTGTATTCGGCGAATATACGTTACCAAGGATCAAAACCTCTAAAAATAAGGTATCTCTTGGACGAACTAATCAGAATGTATTTAGTTACATGGAAACGGGTACACTAGAAATAAACAGTATCGATTGTCTTGCAACTGCTTATCGAAATTAAGCTAGATTTCTTGGTTATTGTTCATTCCTTTATCAAGATTCAAACTATAGATATCAACATTACGAAACATATATTCACGCAACGAGATCGGTGATTTCATAGTGCCCAAATAAATTTTGATTTTATTTCATGGTTTTACTGCATGTGCTCTATTCCTTAAAGACCAAGATAAAATAGACACTATACATCAAAGAAGCAATCCACCTTTAGTTAAATCAAATATGAAATATTGGAATGATAAATTCAAAGGATTTTGTATTTGAAAGACGACAAAAACATCACAAGAAACTGGATGGTTATACTAGTATCTATAAAGGATTACAAGAGAAACAGCTTCTCCAAGTTGATGCTGATAGTCTCCTTATGTACCTTTACGAAGAAAAAAGGGTCTGCCAAAGTAATATCCGCAAAACAGGTAGACGTTTCCGTTTTCTTTCTTTACAAAAATGTTTCGTAAAGTGCAACTAGTATAATATTAATTCTGAAGAGCCTAGAAAAATGGACTTCATGGATGATCCACAAATGATGACGTCATGATAGCCAGATATGCGCCGGTTTTCGTCACTGATGTGTGCATGCTATTTTAGCCGCACAGTGGCTCATTTTTCCACTTCACGTTCCGCTGTCTTTACGCTTCTGTTGGTCATGAAGCAGCTGCTGGAGAGGTGACATTCCTTGGCCTGGCGAGAACTCTTGACTCCACATAGACTACAATGCAATCAGAATTCCAAAGATGAATCTACGGGTTATTTTAGATCAAAATAATAACATATTCTAAGTACTTAACTTACAAACGAATATTAAATGAGATATGGAAGAGAGAAACAGGTGGCTCTCCACGGTGTGGACAGCGGAATATTTGTGTGAAGAAGCCGCAATAAGCCGTCAGGGGTGGGATGGGAGGGGTCGTTACAATGCTTACTGCTGGGTGTCACAGAGAAACTGCCGCAAAGGCTTATTGGGGAGTTAATATATATTGCGCAGTGAATTGTGGGATCTCATTGTTATGTTAATAAGTCGTCTTTATTTCCTGTACTCAGAATAGACTTGTGTTGGAAATCACAAGCAGCATGCGCACGCGGCTCGCCCTGAGAATGACATTTCCTTGCACTCGAGTATGCTGTGTATGTCATCTAGTTGTTTTAATTAAAGGGCGGGATTAACATATTTTTCGAGGCCGTTGCTAAGGAAATTTCACTTGAGCAGAAAACTTCAAGAATTATAAGATAGGATAAGAAATGTTGAAGGGAGGAAAGTCATACCGAGATTGTTCAGTCGTACTGAATGCCGTCAGTATATGACGTTACGGTGACATCAACAAACAAGAACATATTAATTTTCGTGGGGTTTTAAGTAATTTGGCTTTTTTGACGTACTCTAAGCATGGATTTTAAAAATAATCATTTTTCATGCAATATTTTACAGGAAAAAAAAAAAAAAAAAAATTATATCCTCTCCATTCTGCATCGGTTTTAAAATTTCATCCTTGCGTTTTTCCGTACCATTGTCCGTAATATTTTAGTTCAAAAAATTCCATGTACAATGAAACGGTTCGAAAATCATAGAGATTTGGTAAAAATCAGAGTTCTAGCCATGCACACTAAAAGACTGCATTGAAAGTTCTCTGCTATTTTTAGGCATCTTGTAAAGGATATTTTAGAGATTCTTTGACTTTTCTATCCTTTTTCACAAAAATGATGTTGTTTTGAAGTATTTTAATGTTTTGGGTTCGAAGAATCGACATCAGTCTATACACAGATGTTATTGAACTATCGTGAGATCCGTCCTGGGAAAATATTATTGAATTTGTTTTTTACAAGTTTATGGACCGAGCCGTACCCTAAAAACTTTTAGTCATTAAGCTTTTAAGTTTTTAAGGAGAAAAAGTTTAAAACTCCTAAAAACTAAATAGCTACTATTTCTTAAAACATAATTTTGGCAATTCCATCGACAGTTTTATCACTTCGGCAGTTCTTCGGCTATAAATTTCTTTCGAAAATATGACTTCTCCGCGGTATCGCTTTTTCACCATGTTTAGCAGAGTCAGCGACTTTTCCTTTGCTTACAGTTTTTTTTTGGAGGACAAAAACTAAACCTTTCAAAGCCCCTTAAGAAGTAAGTAGCTACAAGTTTCT
The DNA here is from genome assembly GCA_015163945.2 of Stichodactyla helianthus. Taxonomy (NCBI): domain Eukaryota; kingdom Metazoa; phylum Cnidaria; class Anthozoa; order Actiniaria; family Stichodactylidae; genus Stichodactyla; species Stichodactyla helianthus. The sequence goes on along the minus strand of WUAP02129644.1, from coordinate 4,502 downwards.
TTTTAAATCGAAAACTTGGTTATTTCATTCCCATTTCTTTGCAGTTAAAAATTCCGAGGATACTCTGCAATGTAAATTTTACACACAGTTATCAAAATGACCAAATTTAAACCATCGTATGAAACAAAATCTTTTGGTAATATTGATTTTACTTTTTAAAAGCATTTAGAAAATTTTCTATTACTATATACTCTGTTATAAACACTTGGGATGTTGGAGAACACAAACAAAAAGTCAAAAATCACAAGCCTGAGGCGATTTTTATCGTGAGCGGTCCATCTTAGCTCCATCAAGCTCTTGCATTAGGTCTTTTCTAATTCAAATTACCTTTACTTGTTGTGATGGAGCTTGATTTATATTTGGGGCATTACTCTTCACAGGTCCCCATACTGCAGACCCCCAGTTGTCACTCAACCCAAATCCATCGAGTGGTCCTAGGGGTGGCGTCGCATAATCTGGAGGCCTTGAAGCTCCAGAAAATGCCGGAATTCCACTGCTGATGGGCTGATACTCTCCCGTTGCACCAGATAAGGACCCTTGGTTTACTAAGTTGTGCCTCACTGGAGATTGGTCAGGGTGGGGAACTCGTTCAGCTGTAAATGGCTTCTCAATAGGAGTTGGTGAAGGCGATCCTGAAATCGAGAAAAAAGGCAGACGATCTTTAGGGAGCATTCATTATTTTAACAAGGGATGGTGGGCCAGAGGAATTGCTGTTGTATTAACGTATTCAGACCCTCGGATTAACTTTGGCTTAAAAAGTGATCCCTCTATGTTACTGGTAAAAGTTTTTGATTTAATTTAAATATTTTACTTATTACAGAAAATCTAACATGACCTACTCCTTTTGGCTGGATAAAAATTAGTTGATCATCCGTTTAACCCCCCCCCCCCCTTCCCGTTGAAAAATGCTCCCTGAAGAGGAGTTAAAACTGACCAACACATGCAGCTTGCTAAGTAGTGAATTTTAAGTTGCTTGTGTTACCACCAGTGGGTGCAACTAACTTTCTTTCGAATACGCGAATTAGAACACACTATTCTTTGAAAATTTGATATGCAACAATCATTATATGGCCGAGTTTCTTGGAGCCTGTACGCTAGCAAATCCGACAACCTGATTGGTTATATCGTGAGTCGTACGCGTCTATTTTCTCCCGCACAGGCACATATCTGAAAAACTGTGGAAAAATTGCTTTCTTACTAACCAACATCTGCTATTTACAGCAAATTAACACCTAGAAACCAAAAGTTACGCATTATTAAGTAGTTTCAGAATACGAAATAAAAAAGGGGGATTATCGACTTCGTTTTGTAAGCTTTGAAGTTTCTTCAGCAGGTGGAAATTTTTTCTGAGCATGCGTCAAAAAAAATCCGCCATGTTTACATGCGGGCTACCTGTGTTTCACGCGAAACTTGAAAAGCAAAAACATATGGCGTCTAGTTTTACTCGAATAATTTTTTGCAGTCATGTTTTCTTCGCTTTGAGTCCATTAAAACGTGTTTGTTTAGTTAGCCATCAGCAATGTAAAAACTTCAGATTTAAAGGGAAATATAAATAATTTCGCCCATTTCTTTCAAAGGTGCTGGACGAACATCTGCATGGCTCTGGCCGTATATAGAAGTTTTCCAACCCCCAAAATTACATCTGCGCAATTTTTAACAAAAATTAAATAAATAAATAAATAAATAACATGAAGAGTTTTCTCATGGCAAGAATAATCATATTCTGGCATTTCATCTTTGGAGCACTCATTGGAAAAACATAAAATTTGGAGCAATGTCAGTCGATGGACTTTAAGGTGTAACGGTTGAAAATCAACAGTAACTAAAAGGTTTAAAAACACTATTAAAAAATCGATCGATAGATTAATGATATAGTTTAGTGGAAGGTTCAAACACCAAAGGAAAACATCCACTAAATTGTTTTGACAAGCAGTTACCAGTGGTTGTGTATTTGTCTTGTAAGAGGTTTCAGTCGAAAGCAACCATATGTTGGTTTGCTTAGACAAAAATTTTCCCAAATACCACTTCTTTTCTCCCGCGCTTCGAACGAGTTCAACATATTCAAATCGTCCGCCTTTTACATAGCGCCCACAATTATTTGACCAGCGTCGACAAAATTCCCACCTGGAATTCCCAATTAGATCTTGAAAATGTCAAAAAAATCGTACGGGCAGATTTCGAGATATTTTGAAAAAAAGAAAATTATAAGAGTTTAAAAATCATTTATAGCGGCGAAACAAGTTCATAATTTAGAAAGTAATCTACACCATCATAATCTAGAATAGATGGACTACAATCTACATAAAAATCGAATCCATCCTTTCAGAAGAGTCGAAATGCGGGCGAGTTAAAAAAGTTTCAAAATCCGCGCCTAATTAGGTGGGAGCCACCTTAAGACGTCGTAATTCATGGTCTAGTGCTCCTTTTTCAGCGAGAAGCAATCGTTGAAAAAAAAAAAAAAAAAAAAGAGATGAAAAAATGTAGTCGAGATCGCGATTTTGAATATGCTTAAAAAAAATTGCGGGTTCCAGAAATTTCATTCGACTGAACAAGCAATTCTAGAAAGTGTTGATTCTATACGCAAATCAATTGATAATAGAAAATATACGTGGTATATTCCTCGGCTTTACAAAAGCTTTTGACACTGTCGACCATGAAATACAAATACGAAAACTCTACAAATATGGAATCAAAGGCTTAGCACATAAATAGCTTACAAGCTATCTAAGAAACAGAAAACAGTTATAGTAAATGTATGTCGCTGAATAATAAACCTCTTTTTTCGTTTTTTTTTTTTTAATAAAAATTATGATATTTTTGACACATGTTTTTGTTGTGGCGTCTTAAACGGCTCCTATGGCGCTAAAACTCAGCACATGCAAAGAAGACGTCACAACAAAAAGATCCTTAAAAATATTCTTAAATTTTATTTAAAAAATCGGAAAAAAGACGTTTATTATTCAGTCACATACCGTAATATACGGACACTAAAGCCGATCTTGGGATCCCTGTGGTGAAGATAGATGATATCAGGTCTAGCCTCGTGCCAATCAATTGTTGTGTTCCACAGAGGGTAGAACCCTTAGACCATTACTTTTTCTGCTATACCTAAATGACCTTCCAAATGCATCTAAACAATTAAAATTTGCACCATTTGAAGATGAAACAAATATTTTCTACTCTCATAAGGATCCTTCCGTCATAGAAAACGTTGTAAACAACGAAAACTCGTTACTGAGTATTGTGCCACTAATAAACTGACTATTAACTCCAAGAAAATAAATTGTTATATTTAAATCTTGATTTTACTTGGGATATTGAGTATAAAAATTACACAAACAAGACGACGTTTCGTTGTCATCTCGACAACATCATCAGGTCTGGAAAAGTTCCATTGTTTGACTTGGTGCACCTAGAGTTATTTGCATAACCTTTCCAGACCTGATGATGTTGTCGAAATGACAACGAAACGTCGTCTTGTTTGTGTAATTTTTATACTCAATATCCTAAGTAAAATCAATTTTTATTAGGAGCATTTTCTTTGCCAAAAAGCATGAGCATGCTCCTCCCCTGTATAATATTCTTGGAAGTCACGAGCCCTGCTAGAAAGCTTTATCGGAGTTTCGATAACGCATGCGCAGGAACATTAAAAATGTTGGAGACTGGAACCGATTCGGGATAAAATTCAAATAAAATCGGAATCTACGAACAGACGAACTACAAGGAGCTAAACTGTCATTTTCGGTGCGCAAGAATGCGAATTTGTGCCATAACGGCACCCACGAACTTGAAAAATAGAAAGAAGAAATATGCACTAAATATGGCTACCTCTATAACAGTTGTCCTTGTTCGCCAACGTTTATGTTGTATCCTTTTCCGACGTCTAAGAAAGATCCAGTTGGACTAAAAGAATGGATGAAAGCTGTAAATCATAAGGATCCCAAGACCGGAAACATAGAGGGTCCCTACTGACGATGATCGAGTGTTCAAACCATTTTGTTGATGGTAAGCCAACCAGTACTTGTCCGTATCCTTCGACCAAGTTGGGCTACAAAGAGGATGATTATTGTCCTAAAAGATTACTCCAAGGATTAGAAAACCGTTAATGAAAGAAAACCCTCCTGCTATAAAAGTTAAGATGGAAGAACCAGTTAAAAATATAAGTGAACTAGTAAAAAGTGAGCGTGACGATCCAGTCGTAACTGTTATTGATAATCAGGAGAGTATAGCTGAAAACATGACACAAAATGATCCAATTACTCGATTATCATGGCCAACTATTCCGGTCTTTGCGCCCGCAATGAGGCAGCGGTTGCCCCCCATTGAATTTCAAAATGTTGAACTCAAACTACAAGGATTTGATAGACGCGAGACAAGAATTCACAAATAAAAGTATGATTTTCAAATGAAAAGCAATTTGCCGGCTTAACTTAGTATACAATAACTCCTTATCTTCCATTCTGTTCAATAAAGTTCACAAAATAAAGCGTTTTAATGTTTCC
>WUAP02129633.1:1866-14164 GCA_015163945.2 Stichodactyla helianthus | reverse complement strand
AGTCACGTGACTGAAAAAATATCAAAACCGGAAACCAGAATCCACCACATTAGCGCGCACGTTTTATTTGCAAAATTAATTCTTTCTCTATTTTTTGTTCTCTTTGACCCTTGGTATGATAATAAAGCACTTATTTACTGGGACCTTGGGAAAGCAGTATGTTTTGTGGTCCCTTGACCGCTGATGTTTCCCTCAGCTTCGCTTCGGGAAACATCAGCGGTCGAGGGACCACAAAACATACTGTTTCCCTCGGTCCCAGTAAATAAGTGTTAAGTAGTAATTTTTTCCACTATAATAGTGTGAGTTTTTTTTTCAGATACAGTTAATACATCAGAGTAACCAGAGCACAGCAAAATATTAACATTTATTTTCACATGTAATATTTATTAGAACCATTATAGAATCATGTAATTAGTTAATCACCACCAAACAGTCAATAAAGATAGGCTTTTTTACAATTAATAGTGTTTTTGTTATTACCTGTTTACACTGATGTCTTGCCTATTTCAGAAAGGTTAGTTGGAAATCTGAAGGTCATTGCTCAAAGGTAGCATCACATTTAGCTATTTAACAATTATTCCAAGAAATTGAGTCGTACATGAGCTCATAGCCAACGAGGCACACAGCGCCAAGTCGGCTATGAGCTATGTACGATGAGATTGAGTGGAATAATTGTTTTATTATATCCACATCTACTGGATTGTGAGAAATATAGAATTTTAATTATTTCAAGTTTAAAAAATAAAATAATGTTGGCGAAACGCTCTGCCGTTTTGTTTATTTCTCTACTCACAGGATATGAGCTGATATCCTAATAGTAGAGGAACCAATCAGAGCGTGCACTTGCTCAAATCCAGTGGATGTGGATATAATTATTACTGATAGCAAACTACTAAAAGATAAAACTTAATTTCAAAATAAAACTTCATTTTAGAGTAAATTTCTACCATTTGCAAGCAACCATGAAGTGTGACGCACCAAACTAGTTTTTATGTTTATATCTCAGACGTTTGACATGAATAATTATCAAGTTTGACATGTCTTTTGTTGTGTCACTGACAAATAACATAAATACAGCTTGTAATAATATCTACCTCATTCTGAAGATGGCTAAAATTAAGCCGAAACATGTCAAGGATTAAAAATATCGTGTTTTTAAAGTTAGTAACTCTACTTATGTTATCAAGAAAATTTGGAAATAACGTTGAATTTTCAAGGTTTATAAGCTTTATTTTAGAAGTTTCAAGATATTGTATGAAGTACAGTATATATTTTACAGTAAATACAGTCATTGGTTTTAAATCCATTGTGTTTTTTGCAAAAAGGCTTGAAATTAATAAACTTTGTACATTCCACATGCTATCTAATTAGTTTGTCAGCACCATCAATAAAGTTTCTTGCATCAAACTTGACAGTTTCACTTTAAACATCTGAGATATAACTTACAAAAACAAGTTTGGCATGTCACACTTCATGGTTGCTTGCAAATGGTAGTAACAGCTTGTGTTCTCCATTTCTCTTGGTCTAAGATTTCAGATTTCATATCTCTGACTGACAACCTTTTTTGAAATAGGTGTATACATATGCAGACTCAGTTGGGCAATGATCAATAGCTACATGCAGTTAGTCTGCATAATTACTTAATATGATTATGATCATTAAAGTTTAAAATATTCATGAGCTAGGCTAATTAACATTTAACTCTTCTTTCAGACTTTCACATTATAAACAAGATGTGGGCTAGCTATCTGCTGTAACTAACATCCATGATTGTTATATAAAAACATAAACCTCACCTATTAAACAAAATAAAACCTAATTCCATAAGTTTTGGAATCTTGTTTTTTCCACTTTTTGTGGCCCATGTTTTACTGTCTGATGTGTATCCATCCAATATGGATGCCAACATTATAAGATCACCTCTATTTTGGTGTGAAGTTTAGCCTAGAAAATCAATGCACTATAAATAATCCATCAGTCCAAGATCTATGGCTTGTGGTTCCTATGAATCCACTACTGTCCTGACATTGAACATGAACACCTTTACTACAACATCAAAATGTCTATTTCTACAGTTTATAAATAATGCACCTTAGAATGTTTAACCTATTATCTGCTTTGCAAAAAAAAAAATTTGTTCCACTTTTTGCATCAATTGAATAGACCTCTACTTTGGGCATAATGTTATTCCATTTTACTATCATGTCACTCGCTTGGGTATTGTTTCTTTGTTTTTCTGAAATACTTGAGAAGACATATCAGTATGTATCAACCTCAAACAAAGAGTCCTATTAGTTCTTTGGGAGCATTACTGCCTGGTTGGAAGTCCAATAGATCCCAATACTCTATCTTTAATCAAAGGATCAAAGCACCCATAGCAATTATCAAACATACACTGTGGTTTATTGTATTCCAGTAATCTTTGAGGGCCGACAGTAAGGAAGTGTTCCATGCTGTACCCAACACAGGTTATGTTTTGCTCTTGGTAGTCATCTGATTCCTGGCATACATAAACTTTTCCACTTGTTTTGCCAACAAATAATCCCTGAAAGAAAACAACAGGTAAATGTTTTTAGGGCCTGCTCATTTTCTATAGTTTTCAGCCCTAAACTGTATAAAGCCTGGTCCTCACTAGTGACATAAGCATAAGCATTTTAAGCAACATGCAGATTCACTTGGGCATTGCTCATCAGCAGCATCTTTTCTAACACCTGTTCGAGAAGAGCTGAATTGACTCTGCTTATATTGCTTATGTTTATACTTAACTACTTGAGATGTTGAGGACTTTTTTACAGCTGGAACTGGCAAACTCATTCCAAGAATTGCCAGTTTTTTATAAACCTGAGGTAAAACTGACTGTTTTATTTGCTCATTTTAAATAAGAACACTATAATGTGAAGAAAGTGCAAATATAGGTGTAATATATAAGGCAACAATATCTGTGTAAATGGAACTTCCCGGATTTCTATCTTCTAACATAATGTAGTGTTGACAATATATCTTCATGTGAGGGCAATGATTACTGACTGGAACCCGGGTAATGATGTGCATTCACCAGCTGCCTGCATGCTGAGTATTTGTGACACCCTATAAATTCCTTAGTATATCGAATCATCTATTTACTTTTTATCCATTTTTACCTCTGAACCATATAGCTAGTGGTTTATAATATAAAGTATATTTAACCCTTGTGTTGTTGATCATGAATTTGCTCACGGTTTTGTTTGAAATTCATTCGTTTTGTTTACATGAATCTGACACTAAGCAAACTTGATATTTAACGCCCTATAGAATCAATCATAAAAAAAGGCGAAGAGCTTTCTTCATACCTACCTCCAAAGGGAAAGGAAGGTTTCCTTGGAGGATAGCTATCTGAGCTACATCTTCGTTGATATAGTATTTTTTCCAAATCTCCAGGGTAAAATCATCAAACAGTGCTGTTGCTTCTCTGCCCGCGAATATAATATCACGATTCAAACCATTCACGGACAATTTCTTGAACTTAAAATCTTCCAGAAATCTTGACAGACCTTGCTGGTCGTTCACATCTAGTTTACTAAGCCTTTTGAAGAAATCATCTCGGTCGATTTCTGTGTCGTGAAGGCGAAAAGCACTCGATATGACACCCGCCATTTTGGGGAGACGCACAATACTTGACAGATGAGCAGTTTTATCTGTATTGAAGCTTGCTGTGACAATAGATAGCTTGTGTCTATATCTCTGACGTTTTCAAAGGCTTTAGATCAAGAATGAAATCATTGTGGACTGACCGCTAGAAATTTCACGCGAACTATACTGTGGAAGAGTCGATTTTGATCTGCATATTTACAATACTCCCATTGTAACTTTCTCCCGCGTTTAACACATGCTAATGTATGCCATCAACATATGCGTAAATATCGATAAAAGAGTTTATAAATCGTTCAGAATGGCGGGAAGTAAATGCCTAAAAAAACATTAAAAAATCAGTCTTCTATGAAAACAAAAAGAAACAGAAACAGTCAATGGAAAATGAAAATGAAAAAAATCAAGAAAGTGTGAGGAGTTTTGAGAAACCATATGGGCGGCAAGTTAAATTATGTATTACTTTTAAAGAAAAAAACGTTATCATTTTACGCTTAAAACAGGTATATAACATTTTTTTTACTGTAAACTGCTTTTTTAATAAAAGGAGCCACGGGAAGCCATTCAACTGTCAGATTATGTAGAAAGAAAAAGCTAGTTCCATCTCCCTATACAACAACGACTTCAACAAAAAAATTTTCCATACTTCTTTAAAGACAAGACTAGTTAGAGAACAATTAGAGAGGAAGACAAAAGAAAAAACAGGAAATAGAAAATATGAACTTGTGGGAAACGTCGTTAGCATGGCATGTAGAAGCAAATCAAGACAAATGAAAACAGTCACATCGATAAAAATAGAGCAAAATTTCAATATATACTATCACGCTGCCTGGATTAGAGCAAGAGTTTCCTTCTCTGTCTCGCTACGATCGGCTCTTGTTTGTCTCAGAGGATCACGATCAGGGTCCTGAAGGGGTAAAATGGGAGCTGGGATTAATGGCCTTTTTTGGGCTGGGAAAATGGGATTTGACGCACTGGGACTGGGATTTAGCCATTACTGGGATTGGGATTTTTCTAACTCTCTAACTCTAACTCTATAACTTGGACTGAGATTTTTCATAAATAGGACTGGGATTTTACAAAATTTTGGACTGGGAAATGGGATTTTTTTCACGGTGTTACAGATTTCCTTTTATTGGTTATTATTATTATAATGAAATGCTAAAATAATTTTGTTTAGAACGTGCGCTGTTTACTAATGTGATTAAAATGCTCATGGCTATAACTTATACGTGCTACTCCTGTTGGGAAATTGTTTAATTTAAAACGGTGAAATACCCAAAAATTAACGTCTCGATGACATCATTTCCAGTATAGCAAGCTCTTGTAATCTGCTTAAATTGTGCGTACTTAGAAATGAGCTAGTCACAACCTTGTCAGAAACTCTGCCAGCAGCGAAGTCACAGCCTTAGTAGTGTTTTCAAGACGTCTCATTTTTACATATATATATATTTTTAAATTCTCTTTCAAAAAAATATTTATGAAATTGGCTTTAAATTTTACAACATTGTAAATGGATATTCACGGTCTTTTACGAAAAAGTAAATGTCTTAAAATTTTGTGTTATTATTATTATCATTACGATGGTCATTTTCCAGTGGTTTAATACTATATATAACAATATATAATATATTATATAATATATGAAAAACTAAAAATTCTCTTTCAAAAATTTTTTAATTAATTCCTTTTAAAATTTTACTATTTTTTGGAGGATTCTTCGGTCTTTTTTAAAATTTAAATGCTTTAACACTTTTATTATTATTATTTTCTAATGGTTTAATATTATCTAAAAATTTATTCATTTATAGAGCAAATATATCTGCCAAATATTTATGCAAATGATGTAAACATGGTGTCCTAGTCACGTGACGCAAGCCTTTTTCTCGACGGACAGTTTTAGATAAACGCGAAGCGCGTCAAAATGGCGGCGGCGAAGGTTGACCGAGAAGAATTCAAAAATACGAAAGAAATATCTCTCAATTGGTGAGGCTCAAATGCCAAGGTATGTCCAAGAAGGCTAACGAACCACGAACATACAACATTTCGGTTGTAGGGCTGTCTGGTTTGGATAAAGATCAGTGTTTGTACGGAGTTGGGAAGTCTTGTCTTTGCAATCGTTTCGTGAGGCCGTTAGCCGATGACTTCATTGAAGATCATACTTCAGTCTTCAGTACGTCGGATTTTGGTGGTAGAGTCATTAATAATGACTCCTTCTTGTACTGGGGGTCTACTACGAAGGTAGCAGAGGACGGAACGGAGTATAATTTTAACGTTATTGAGCAAACGGAGTTCATAGATGATGCATCTCTTATGCCGCTCACTCGTGGTGTGCCCTACCCTAAACGAGCCACCATTACTAAACTCAACTCACCAGAAAAACTCATGTACATCAGCAGAGAGCAAGTGGCTCTCCAGAATGATTACGAACAAGTTCTTTTTCCCAGTGGGAAGGTTACAATTGATGGTTTTTTGGTGGTTTTTGATGTGCAAGCAACGAATGCTAAGCGACTCGAAGAGACACAAGAACGCTTTCTGTCTACGCTCTTAAACCACGTCCAAAAAACTAAACGACCGTTTGTGATTGTAGCCAATAAATGCGATAATACACAGCTAAGTCTTTTACAAGATGTTTATAGGTTTATTCAGTCCAAAAAAATCAATCCTCCGATAGTTGAGTGCTCAGCTATTGAAGATGTAAATGTTGACTTGGGATTCGTTGTGCTTGCTCAGCTCATTGACAAGGGGAAAGTCCGGTCTAAGTTAATCCCGTACTCCGATGCGCACAAGATTCACCAAGAAATGATGGACAAAATCCTACAAGACTACCAAGCCTTGATCAACAGAACGGTAACCGACTTTAAATGCCTTTGGAAGAACGTAAAAAAGGAAATTGAGGGGGAAAACGAGTTCCAAGTTTATAAAGACCACTACGGGTCTGAGAGTTGTAAGAAATTATTCACCAAGCACATCAGAAAGCTTCGACGAGAATTTGAAGAAAGAAAACTTATGGAGTATTTATTAAAGCTTCCACATGCTCTAGACGAACTTGTACCCACTATAGCTTCTTTAGAATTGTGTCAGTATAGCTGGAAGATCTGTCAAAAGTTGATCAAAAACCACAAAGATTTTAGTAAATGGATGATCGTACTCGAAGGGAATACTCCTTGGAATGAGAGCGAATACTTATTAACAGACGATCTGAGAATTCCATTTGGTGTTTTATCTTTACCAGAAGCTGCACAGGCTTTTCAGATTCACATTGACAAGCTAAAAGAGGCTGAGAAGAAAGTTAGAATGAAAAACGAGTTCAGGAAACTTTTAGAACTCACGCCTCAAATTCGACCCGGGAGCGAATGGAACGAAGTTGAACGAATTCTACAGAACGAAGAAAGTTATAAGTATTTGGACAACACCGACAGACAAGAAATATTTAATTTATACCTAAGTGATATTGCCGAAGAAGCCAAAACTGATTTCCAGGAGTTGTTATTTGAATCTGCTAGCTGTTTTACAAAGTTAGAACCGAATGCTACGACCCCTTCTGAAGACGACATGAAGGCCATTTACGCCAGTTTGTGTCTGGATGACCGATACAGGCGGTTGGATAAACTAGAAAACGATCGAAAAATAAGCATTTTGAAGCACATTGCTCTTCTAAATAGCAGTTCAAGGTGTCTATGTGGACCGGAAAAATGCAGTGATCGACTTATGCAAGAAATCGTAGCCACGACAGCCTACAGGTAAAAATATAATGTTATTGATGCCTAACAAGAGGATTGTTGTGGGGTTTTTCATCTTTACTCTATCATTCTGCTGTAGTTGTTGACTTGAGCTTACGATATTTAGAAGTGAAGACTGATATTTGAATTGTTGAGATCACCGTACCCCATGCTTCTCAACAAAGGTCAAAATATTTACTAAACTTCTACTAAGGAAGTTGAGATATGTATGGATTGTAGATCCACATCTTCACACATCGCTTTAGTAATAGGTACTCTCTTCGATCTATTCCTGGGAATTCCACTTATTCATTTTCATTAAAAAATATGGTATATTTTATTCTTTTTTATTTTTTCATTACGCACAAAATATAGGCAGTCAACAAACACATAACCTGCCTTATTATACAATGAGTGTTATTTGTAATCGTCTTTGAGTAGTAAATATTGTATTTATTTTAATACCTAGTGAAATAGATATTGGTATATTCACATTGATTATGTATGTATGCATGATTAATGTAAGGAATAGCAGGACTTTTTTAATCATTTGAAAGGGTCTTTGTTTTGATTTAATATTACAAGATGACGATGTTGTTAGACAACATTTAGATCGGCCAACAAAAAACAAAGATATTCCCAAGTGATTTTAAAGATTATAATGTAATCAAGCATGAAGTTATTCCATGAATTACTCATAATATTTGTTTGTTAATCCAACTTCTTCCTTGGCATTTTACAGTGGTTAGGCTACACCCTCACAACAGGAAATCAGCTACCTAGTTTCCTGTTATATATACGACTTAATCTGCTGAAATACAAACACTGATTGTTGTAATTTTTATTCAGTTTTGGCCATTCAGCACGCGTGTTAAGAGGACAGCCTTATAGAATGTTTCAAAAATTGTTCCCCAAATGATTTTGTTGATAAAATTGAATTAATTGATGCATTGTGAAGAGACGAATTTATGTTTATATTTTAATTTTAATGATTTTACCTCTATAACCCATAGAACTATTCAGACATGCTTTTTAGTTTGTAAATATTTCAAATTTGATGTTTTTTGTGACTGATGGATTCTGTGGTTCAGTACACACGTCTGAAGTTGAGCACATGCTTCTATTCAGGTTGTGGTTTGACTTTGAATTATTTAATTGTTTTAAAGTATTATGCTCTCAAAAAATTACCAAAATCACAGTTATTTTCTAGATACCTACAAAATTTGTTTTTCAAATGTCTTAGAGACAATAGTTGGAGTATCAATGCATGACAGCATCACCCGAGAACATTTCGACCTCTCTAAATGCTAGGATTGTAGAGCTCCCAAGCACATGATGAATGACACACGTAATACATACCTGAAAGAAATATAACACACATGTCAATATCAACGGCAAGTCACATATTCAATTGACGCAACCCAGAAATGAGGTCACTCCGGCACTTGATATTAGATCAACTTCACTGATAGACAGATGTACATCATAAATATTGTTTTAATCTTCCTAAAATGTATTTACTTTGTATATGCCATTTATGTACCTTCCTTGATGACAGTTAATTGTATTTTTGTATTGCATTTGTCAGCTCTTGTTTTAGATTAATATTCACATATTCACATATTAGAATTAATTTGACCAACGCTTTGTAATTAAAATGTCTGTTTTATAGACTGTAACCTGTGATAATTGATTGCTAAGATATCTAGGGTTGAAGATCTATCTTTTTGGTTTTATCCAATTTAAAAAGCTCTAAATCTGTTCAACATCTTAAAAAGCCCACCATCTAATGAATCTTTCTCTGCTAGGTTTATTGTTTTATTCTAATTAAAAATGTTGAATTAATTCATTTGATAAAGTCACATTTGAGTGATTTTCTTATCAATTGAAAGTGAACATTTGCACCTTGATATGAAAGTCTTTTTCTTTCAGACTCCTGTATTTATTGAGACAACATATCAGACTTTTTGAACCATTAGCTTCATCACTATCTTAAAGAACATTTCATGATCAAAAGAAGCTGACTTCTTCAAAATTTATGTAACATTAAAACTAGTTGTTGGATTGTTTTTAATAGAAATTCCTATCTGAAAGTGGCAATCAACATAACCATTAAAACTCCAGTACAGTTATACAATGAAATGCTTGCTCTAAAAAAAGTTAATGCTGATGTTAAACTCCAGTCACTGTACAAATATTGATTTAAGCACAAAAAAACTGATATAGTCATGTATACATTCATTAATGGACACACATCAGTTAAGTACCAGCCAGTATTGTGTGTTGCATGCTTGTCAGAACTGTTCTTAAAATCACAAGATTAGGAACTACATACTGTTATTACATTAGAACCACTTAAACCTTATCTAGGAATCAAGATAATGTGTTAATCCCCCAGGAATTAAAGCTTAGTGTGATCCTAGACCTTGTGTGTTGACATGGGGCTTAGGAAAGCGCAGAACAAACGTTCTGCTGCTAGAGATCTGTTAGATACTGGCATTAAGAGTCTGATCCAGAGTTTTAGATGACAACATATTGTTTAAGGTTTTGATTTAGGAGTTAATTAAATGAAAGTTTTCTTAATTATAATCACACTCAAAGATATAAATAAAGAGGTAAAATCCAGAACATTTCCCCTTTTATTTATCATATAATAGAAGCTCATTTTAAGAGTTATTTGAGTTGTAGCTCATTTGAAAAGAATCTATCCTGTTTGTTCAGATGCTGTTATTCTTGTCAATAAACTTAAAACATGAATATCAATTGTATTAGTGAATACAGCACTCATGACATTCCTTTTATCTGCCAATTTATCAATTTATACCCCAGAAGAAGTTTTTCTTGGAACCCATTAGGATATGTTTATTGTTAATAATGTGTAGATGACATAAAATAATAATAGTATAATAGACCTCATGACAGATTGTTGCCAACCTTAATATTGCTATTGTTGAGTATAGAACAGGCTAAAACAATGGACTCCCACACCAAGTTATTTTTGTTCACTCCTTTTAAAACAGGAGATTGTATAAGCATATTTTAGTGACAATCTTTATTTGTTCAAAAGTGTTATTATACCTTTATTTGCTCTATTCTTCTGTCTAGACATGATTGCTTTAAACTACATTGTAGCTTGTAGAGTGTCCTGTGTTTTGTTTTATTATGCTGCTATATGACACAATGCCACACTACATATCACATTACATCATACCTTGCCATAGCACACTACATATCACATTACATCATACCTTGCCATAGCACACTACATATCACATTACATCACCATCACACCACACAACACTGTATATCACATTACATCATACCTAGCACACAGCACAAATGAATAAATCACAATATAATGTCGTTTTCCAGAATAACTTTTGGTTTCAGTTCCTTGTTCTGTTTTGAACTTGACAACAGTTTTGCAATTATGTGTATAATAATATTGATAATAATAATAATACTTTATTTATTTAGCTCCCTTTCCAAAAAATAAAAGCACTTTACAAAAATACTTAATAAATAAATGTATAATATATACATGAATAATAGTGTATAATCCAGTGTATTGCATTACAAGTTACGTATGTACAAGAATTACTTTTTTTCCAATATCTTATAGACCTGAATACTCTGGAAGTAACGAGACAATTGACAGTGAAGATAATCAAATCAGTATCGTGGTGTTGGGTAGTGATGAACTAGCACAATCCCTGTCCAGGGAGATACAGGTATGTTTTACCATGTTAGAGCAGTTTTCATATGAGTGGGAAACTACAATGCAAATTCGTAGCCTGTTCATGGGTAGATACAACAATAGGTCAACAAATAATGGCTGGTTGCTAGACAATGTATGGACAGAAATGGTACTTGTCTGGCCTAATACTTGCCTAAAATGCTTTATGTTCAAGCTAAATTGCATATGTTGGTTGTAATGTGGGGTGACTGACTGCTTGTTATTTTTAGCCTTGAGGAGCTGTGCATATTTCTAGGGGTTGCTTCATATTTTTATTTTATTTTTTCTTTGTTTTTCAGGCCCAATGTTCCTATGGTGGAGATGGTCTAGAGTTTGTCCTTGATGGACGAATGTATGAATTAGATTTAAGAGTTGTGGATGGAGATGTTGACCTACCAGAATATGCAATTACAAGCACTGACAACCCACCACATGGTACTGTATTATACCAAGCAGTATACCACGATTTATTATATAATTGAACACATACTGTCATATATGCCACAACTAACACAATAGGGATTATGTACCTTACAGCATACATGTGCAAAGGCCACACCCAACACGACCTATACCTGATTATATACCTTAAAGCATACATGTGCACAGGCCACACCCAATATGACCTATACATGATTATCCTTACAGTATACACGTGCATAGGCCACACCCAATGTGCTTATAATAAACTAACTTAATGTCACCCTTGACTAACTAGTTAACTTCTCATCAAACAATTTTGTATCTTTTAATTGAACAGGTTATTTTTGTGTCTATTCAAATCTGTATTCCTTGGGATATATTGAAGATGTGTTGGATCATATGTACTGTAAGAGTAGATATAATAGTGTGGATGACACCAACATGCTGAACTTGAATGCAACAGTCACCATTTTCCTTGCTAAAAGTCTTGATAATGAAGATGTTTTATCAAGTTTGAGACAAAAGGGACAGGACTTAGCTGAAAGGTGTGTACATAGAGCCGATATTGTATGAGTGGGAAACAATATGGTAAAATCCTTAGCCATACTGTAGCTGAACTGTACTTTACTGTAATGACACATTGTGATTGGATAATTCACATATTGGGAAGTCATTTCAGTGCTACTGCATATTGTACTGTGTGCGTGCTATAAGTCAGTACTGTACATTTCTCACTCATACAAAAACTATTCTTATGGGAAGCCATTTTAGTGTTACTGTATACCGTACCGTG
>WUAP02129611.1:0-14167 GCA_015163945.2 Stichodactyla helianthus | reverse complement strand
GCAATGAAATCATTCCTGAGCTTGAAGAACTTGAGTGAAAAAATATTTAAGTAACAATATTTTTGTGCTTCTCAGCCGTCACAATTCATTTATTTAATTTATTCATATTCGTGTTTTGACTGGCCTGGATGGCAGTATGTCCAGCCTAAAATATGTTTGGCCAGACAACATGTCCGGCAACTAAACCGCTGTTATTTTAAGCCCTGCTCAGGTTTAACTAATTGATTAAATCTTCAGGTGATCATTACATACTGAATGGGACAAAGATGTGGATTACAAATGGACCTGATGCTGATGTTCTAGTGGTTTATGCAAAAACTGGTGATGCTGGTGCCAAACCAGAACACTCAATCACCACTTTTCTGATAGAAAAGGTGAATAAAATCTTAGGAAAAGACAAAGAGGATCAAAAGAATGATTAACTGAAAATAGTCTAAAGAGACAGTAGGTTGATGAAAAGGATTTAAAGTTTAAAACATGTAAATCAAGTTAGAGAGGGTGACACGTGATAGTCACAACAAAGCACTGATAAACTTGTACCCCTTGTTTAACACATCTCTAAATGAGAGGGAACCTCCCACATAACAGAATGATGCCCAAACAAGATAACTGGGTTTTGGCTCTTATTATTAAACTTTTTATTTAACTTCAGGGAATGTCAGGTTTCAGTACAAGTCCAAAGCTAGATAAACTTGGAATGAGAGGCTCAAACACTTGTGAACTTGTCTTTGAAGACTGTAAAGTGCCAGGTATAAAATTATTCTGCACATTTGATGACAGAAAAGCTGCTGTGCCTATCAGTAATGTCACAACTGGTACAATAAGCAGTTGTACTGTCACATTTCAAACTCACATTTCACCTGTTCTTATTAATGAATGCACATTAAAGTTTGCATTAAATTTAAATTTCTAGCTGAAAATGTTATGGGAGAGCTCAATAAAGGTGTATATATTCTGATGAGTGGACTGGATGTCGAGAGACTTGTATTAGCAGCTGGGCCTTTGGGGTAAGGTTTTTATCAATCAGCAACTGAGTTTGAGTGCCATACCATGAGTTATGGACCACGTTTTTTCCACCACTGTGTTATGGCCCAAGCACAGGCCATAATTTTTTTGGGGGGGGGGGGGGGAAATGAGGTTCCATAACTTACGTACAGAGCAAGCGAGGTTGATAAGATTTTTATTATATGGCAAGAAAGAGAGAAGAATTAGATTGGTGGTCCGTACCATAAGTAATGGAACACAAATTAGCCAATGAGAGCAAGTGATTTTACCTTGCCATTTAGTAGTAGTTATTACTCACTAATGTATTTCATTGATTCATTTTCCAGCATAATGCAAGCAGCTTTAGATGTAACTGTTCCATATGTACATCAAAGAACTGCATTTAACCAAAAAATAGGAGAATTCCAGGTAAGCATTGAATTAGGTGTATACACTTTTGCTGCACTGTCTTATTGTGACAGTTGGGTGGATGGATGGATTTTGTTTATTTATTTATTGGTTCTTTCACTCTTTTTCTCATTTTCAGAAATATATATCCATCCATCCATTCATTCATCCACTCTCCCACCATCCATCTATCCATCTATTCATTCATAAACTCATCCTTCATGTACTCATTCATCCACTCTTCCCTCATCCATACTTCCATCCATCCATCCATCCATCCATCCATCCATCCATCCATCCATCCACTCTCCCACCGTCCATCTATCCATCTACATGTCTTCATCCATACAATCATCCTTCATATATTCATTGGCATCCACCCTTCCTTCATCCATCCATCTATCCATTCATACTTCCATGCATTTATCCATCTTTCCATACTTTATCCATCCAGACATCAATCCTTCCATCCTTCCTTCCATCCTTCCTTCCATCCATCCATTTGTATCCGTTCTTTCTTTATCTCATTTATTATATTTTGGTATGCACAGTTTCTACAAGGCAAGATAGCAGATATGTACACCAGACTGAGTGCATGTCGAACTTATGTGTACTCTGTTGCTCGCGCTTGTGACTTAGGACATGTGAATCCAAAGGTAAAATGAATACTGATTTCTGATTTCTTGTTGATTTCATGTGGTAATGCATTGATAAAGGAACGTGACTTGTATTTGTGACCTATGTTTATTGGGGATTTTCTTTGGTCCTCTATGTATATTTTCCCCTCTGCTCTAGGATTGTGCTGGTGTTATTCTATATGCAGCAGAAAATGCTACTCAAGTTGCATTGGATGCCATTCAGTGTTTAGGTAAGTATTCTCATTATCCTCTTATTTATTTGTATGGGGCTTTTTTTACTGTGCTGTGTGTGTGTGTGTGGGCAACGTCATCAAAATTTGGGGCCTTATTTATAAGCACCAGAATTTTCAGGACCTTAGTGTAAACAATGTCTAAACTATTAAGTGCTTTAACTGATCAATACTACATGTACATTGGTTTCTAGGTGGGAATGGATACATTAATGACTACCCTGCAGGCCGACTATTACGAGATGCCAAGCTGTATGAGATAGGAGCAGGTACTAGTGAAGTAAGGCGTATTATCATCGGTAGAGCTTTCAATAAGGACTTCAGATGATTAATTTACATGGCAGCCTGTGTTCCATTATTCTTACACTCAGCACAATATTGTGGGGAATCACATAACATGCCTGCTGTAACACAGTATTGGTGGATGGCAATCAAACTCTTTCCATCTATTAGGAATTCACCCTTGATTCCCTGACAATAATATATAATAGCACAGATTTTGTATGACTGTAAAAAGTTCATGGCAAAAACATGGTAGGTAACATGGACAACACATGGCATCGCATGTCAAAATTCAAGAAAACATCACATTACTTTGTAGCAAGGCATTCTTACAGCCCTGCAAACTTTTAACAATCATACAAAATCTGCTCTAAGATAAAGTGGCAACATTTTGATTGCTGCTCACCAAAACTTACTTTGTCTGGACGACTTAAAGTTCTGCATGGAAATAAGTGACTTTATGGTTCTCCAATTTGTATGTACCACTGAAAACAAGTGCAATTAACTCTGCATAGGGGGTAGAGTGTATTTATGGCTCGTCTATTCTTTGGGAAAGTTTTTAAATTATTACAAAAATGATGAATTTTTACAAAAGGCAGTGACTTATAGCTGAAAGCCACAAGTGATGTAAAAAATCTTAAAAGGAGGTACTGGCAGTAGATATTATGTGTGTGGCAGATTTTGTTTCTCCAATTTCAGTTGAAATTTACTGAAAATTTGCATTCTAAATAGATGTAGAAAATTTCAATCTTTCAATCTGTGTGAGGGTACCATCCTCAATCAGACCCATATCATAAGAATGTACCACAGAGAAACAACCTTATTTTAACAAGAATTCAAAGATTAAATTATCTGACAAATTTATAAAATGTCAAATGTCTTCAGAAGGTAGAATATAAATATTTTCCAAATGAATTAAAAATAAAATTCATGTACTTGCAATATAGTAATTTTATTGAAATCCATCTACTCATTTCCATAAAATCTAATGATGAATAGAGTTCTCTACTTGCTTTACTTGAAACCCCAAGATTTAAAGTCTTATCCCTCAAGATGTCCCATGTCTTAAGCAGGGGGTATTTTATGCAACATTTGTTCTGGATACCTTTTTTTAATTCATCAAAATGGTCATATAGGCCGGGATTACACGGTACCAGACGAATGTTTGACCGTTCAAAAAGTCAACCAGTACATACCATTTAAACCAGTTTACAAGGAGCCATCTCTTTAATTGCACAAAAGATCACCATACGAATTTTTATCCAGATAGCATGGTCCCATATAAACGGAAGGCCTAAAAGTACAACTTTTTGAACAGTCAAAAATTTGTCCAGTACTGTGTAATCCCAGCCATAGGGTAATCATTAGCCTGCATCAGACATTTGTCAGGTAAATTTGAGGTTTTGACTGGCGAACGCTCAGTCTGGTCAGACATGATCATTTATCAAATCTTCAAAGTAGGAAAATCTTTTTGTCCTGCCAGACCAGCTGCACATCAGGTCAAACCTTGTACCTGGTCTGACACATGACAGGCATAGAGAAAAAAATATTTGCAGGCTTGGGTAATAGTCTGTAGTTTGTTATAATGTTTTTGATAGATTGTCTGTGTTTTTTGGTATTTATTGGTAATTTGTCGGCTGTTTAAAGTAACAGTTGGGGTTCAATGTAAACACCAGTAGATCTTAAAAAAACTGTGTGCTGTCTTGCATTCAGATTATTGTGATAACAAAGGTATCAGATATACATGTAGTTTAGGTATTTTCTGGAACTGTGCAACAGGACTTTATCCTAACCCTAAAAATCCCAATAAGTAAACATAATCCACATAATTTTAGAGAATAATTCACTTTTTATTCAATCTATACATTTCATGGAGCTTTTATTTTTAAGTAATGTGTAATATTCATATTCTACATGTTCACTGTGACTAATAATGAGCACACACCAACAGTAATAATAATTCTAAGAATGTTTTGAGTAGACATAAAGTGTACCAAAACAGTTTTAAAGTGATGGCAAATTTCAGTGGGTTTCTTGTCTACTTTGATTTAATCATATGAAAGTCTAGCAGCTTGTCAATCATCATTTTCTAGTCTCACTAACAATGACACATATGCTAAGATAAATTAAATTTTGGACAGCCAACACAGTAATTATTTTTGTTCTTTTGTTATGTTGTCTTAAAGAAGCTATATTTTTTCATGCAAAACCATTAAAACTTAATTGATTTTCTAAAACTTGGAAAAAGTCCAGATTTATGAGGAAAATCTTTACTGACCACTCCCAGTGACATTTTCCTACTAAGTCTCCCCTCCCTTAAACCAAACCTTTTTTTGAGGGAGGAGTCAGTAGGGAAGCTTCCTTATAAAAATGGGCCTTGATTGTCTCCTTACAATCATATATGATATATTTATTTTTTTGATCTTTTATATATACTTTTCAAACTTTGTTTTTGTAAATTATTTTTCTTGATTACATTTCAACAATTCTGTCCTATAAAATAAGCACTAGCAACCTAAAAATTTTCTTAAAAATAAATGTCAATCATCATTTTCTCCAATTCTTTGTATGCAACATATCTTGTTGTCTGTCAAATCAAATGCATGCTATATAATCAACATTTGATTATCCATATTGACACACAAAAACATATTTTTTCCTCTTCAATGCTTGCACAAATATTTGCAGCAAGTCTATTTTGGGTTTACCTCAGTATAAGAACCACTATTGCCTGACTATTGATGTTCAAGCATAAGAGTCCAATAGGAGCATGAGGGGCATTGTTTTGGCTATTGTGATGTCATTCACAGGTTCTTACACAGTCGAGGTAAAGCCTCTATTTTGTTATATTAAAAATCTTGGCTAGATTTCCTATAGCACAACCAATAAAGACAATTTTTCTCTGCAGCAAGTTATGTTAAAATTTATATTTTTTTATATTTAACCTCAATGTAATCTCTGAACTGGGACCTGTAAGAAGCAAAGCTTGAAAATTACTGCTGGGCTTATAATTTTGCAGAGTCAATAAGAGTCAATACGAAAATTTACAGTTACTTTACTGCAATCAAAAAATTTCCTTTTAGTTTAATCCTTGTGTGATTTTTTACATCCTATACAATAATTTGTAAGTTGTTATTTTGTTTGAAAATGGCTTCCAAAGTCAAAGTATATTACTTTAATTCAGCATTAAAAATAGTTGTCATATTTTGATGAATGGATAATAATCATAATTATCTCAGTATAATTCATTAGTTCTTTTTATGGACAACCAGACACCATAATCACTAATGATAATTTACCAGTAATATCAGACTTCAGCAGGGACTGCCTATAGCCCCCACTTTTTTTCCAAATCTACATTGATTAACACTTCAAAGGTACTCTGCAATCACTGTCAAAACAACCCCCCACTTTCAATGACTCCACAGTACCTAAAACATTTGTCAGCACAAGTATTAGAAGATAGTTTATGTGTAAATTATTAGTTAAGCATCCATATTTACCTCACGTTATCTAGTTATTAATGATCAACTGTAAGGTCTTTTGTTAACAGTAAAAAAAAATTTCTTTAGAATGTGTGTCTCCAGAAAATTTCTAAAAGTCTAGCACCCCTAGAGAACTTCCCCAAATTTGCTTGAATTCCCATGATAACTGTCAAGTAGAGAGTGGAATAGGCAAAGTGCAGTATACATAAATCTATGCCATCCTTGTTTCAAACTTTTTTTTTTTTGGTCATTCAAGTAAATTTGCAGGTCTTTTCTAAGGTCCAGTAGAGAGAGAGTCTGATGAGAACCAACAAGTTCAAAAACATAATCTCTTAATGCAATTATATTAACTAATGTGTTAATAATATTAAAATATGTGTTGTGCATAACACTTCTCATTTTACCAAGCATGCAATTTGGCAATTTATGCATTCAGTTGCTTTTTCAATTTATTTCCTAGTATTTCATATTTTAAAAAGTCTGTGATCCAGTTGAATTCATAAACAGTTAATTTTTTTATATATAAAGTCCTTATCAAATTTCCTTATTATTTTAATCACTGAGATATGATTTAATCAGCCTCGTCATCATCATATATTAAAGTCAATCTTCATGTAATCAATGTTATGTAAATGCATGCACATTTTAAACATCAAAACGTTATATTACAAACTACTAAGGTTTTCAAAAGATTAAAATCATGTAGATAAATTATGAATTTACTAGTTTTTAGGTAAAGAAAATTAATATAAATTTATGGCATTCATTGATAGAAGTAGAAGGCTATTAATTTTTAAAAATTATTTTTAAGAAAATGTTCTTAAAATCAGTATATCTGAATATTGTATTATGTGACGTGTACTGTATGTTTCATTTTTATCTGTAATTTACAGTAAGGACTAGTCAATAGAATTTATTTAGGGAAGGCACTATACATAACTATCCAGCTCAAATGAAAACATCTGAGCCTTTGGCCAGTGATTTTAGCAGTATGGTGGGGAGGTTTGACATTAAAGAGCTATAAAGTTAAAACTGAAGTGTCTGTGAATGCAAATAACTGTGTTATAAAATTTTCTTGTTTCCTGGTAAAGTTCTGTGGTCTTTTTATCCATGCATGCAACAAAATCAAAGACATTGAAGTAATAGAAGTAACAAACATGTGAAAGAGTGTTTCATCCAATATTCAAACACAGAGAAGTGGATTGAAAAACAAGGCACAGCAAAGTTTCTTTAACTGACTTCAAGGCCATTTGGATAGGAAATGAAACACTCTTTCAAGTATTTGATGTACTGCCTCTCAAACCATGAAGAATTCTAGGAGAAAATCAAAGTGAAAATTGGCCAAATTTTATGCTAATTAAGAACATATATCCATCATAGTAGTGATTTACTTTGTTTTATCCTCATCATTCATGAGTTTGAGGAAAAAAACTTGAAACTGTACCAAAAAGAGATCTCTTTCATTATCAAAAACTGCAGACTTCTTTTCCAAACAGTGCATGTATTTTTACATTTTAGCCAGGTGACCTGCATACATATGCTTCCATAATGGCTTGCATGCATATTGCATGCATGTCATTTTGCTTTCAGAATAAGATATGCATACATGCATTTTTTAGAAGGGTTGTTCATTTACCATAGGTGTCCTTCACTTCAGATCTAGTTCTAAAAATTCTTTAATAACAAATCAAGAAATTTTTTCAATAAATTCCTATTTTACAGTATCAAAACGTACCTCACATTTATTGTGATGGTGCAAAAAAAAATCCTGGTTTCCATGAAGCCTTTTTTAATAAAAAGCCTGAGCATTTTTAGCAAATTATAAAGGAAACAAAAATAGCAGAAATGGGAACAGTAAGCAGGTTTACAAAACAACCCTCATTTGATTAATTTATCTGATCATAAACTTGAGTGTTTTTGACTTTTGACTTGAGTGTTTCAAGCTATTGCTCCATGCACCTAGCCAGCAATAACAGCTTTAAATACCAAAAATGCTTGTGGAAGCCAAGCCTTATCCATCTTTAAATAGCTTTTCATTATTTTAATTATTATTCAATCAAAATTTCTTAAAGTACAGTTATAAGAACACCCATTTCTTTCCTTTCACTCTTAGAAGTCTTATTTAACTAAAAAATGCACAGCAAAAATAGTATTTGTCTTTTGCCTCTGCAAAAATATGTATTAAGCAATAGAAGATTTGGAGCTAAATGCAGCTCAATTTGTGCCCAATATATTACTTTAGAGTCTAATTATTAATATATAGCTTTATTTTATATTTCTATATATTTTCTCCAAAAAGATTTAAATCCATTTTTAAAATATTAATATACCTTCTAATGTAGAAGGTTTTCCTTTTGCAATTTCGATTTTGGTAGCTCCCCCTGAAATTATGGCATTTAGTTGCAATTTTGTTTGAATATGAATTTGTTTGAATATATCCTGTTAGCAGAGGTCTCTTTTCATTCTTTCTCTCTGCTTTGTGTTTTGGCTGTGCTAGCTTTTGTTTTTGTTGTTCTCAATTGTTACGAAAGGTGCCTAATTCAAAATGATAGAGAACATTATAAACAAAACCCAGTACATCAAAAAGACAAAGCAAAAAGAGTAGGAACAAAAAGGGACCTCTGCTAGTAGGGTAGTTTGAATATGCCAATTGTGGAAATGTAGTTTAACTTATGGTATCATGGAAACATAATGCAGGCTTACTTGATGATAAGGAGTCAGTACATTAAACATGAATAAAACTTAACGGTTGGTATCTAATGATTTAGCTTCTTCCAGTGAATGGGTATGAATGCCATAGCAGAGTCTGGGCAGTTGTCTATAATAGAAGAAAGGAAGCCCTTTCTAAATCATGTAATTATGACATGAGGAACCAGAAAATAGGATGCAGATGACATGATGAACTTAAGAACAGTGATGATGTAAGGCTAAGTATAGTCTGGTATGGAACATCTTGGAAGAAAGGAAGACCTGGCTATATGATGTTTTTCAGTACATACATGTAACTAGCACTTCAAAGCTGAAGAATATGATGAGCCAATAGTCGGATGTCATAGATGCAAAGCATAATCCAGTATAGGTATTATGGTTGAAGAATGGACGACCAGGCAAAGGTATGCAGCATACCAAAGGTAATGAATGGGTGCAAGTTGTCAAATATGGACAACATGGCTGAGGAACTGAAGACCTGCCAACAACATGCAACTTCATATAATTATGCTGATGCAAAGGATGTTGAATGAAATGATCACTCAAAGTTAAGCAGGGTAGTTCAGTATTTGGTGAAGACGATGGATGGTAAAGTTGCCCATTGACCATTATGGGACAATACAGTTCAAAAATGGAAGAGCTAACAACAGTGCTTAAAAATGTTGGTCAAGGATGACACAATTGGTTACAGTTCTGCAGGGCAAATAAAAGGAAGAGCCATCACCAATGGCTGAATGTGTTGAACCACTGATGAAGGGAACGATCACTTATTGTTGGGTATAGATGAGTTCATTATGACTTTAGTATGTAACACCGTGGCAAACAGTAGTAATCAAATCATGAAGACATTGGTATTCTGTAGTTGAAGATCATCGTATATGGTTTGTATGTCACAACCTACATGCATCAGCATGCCATTTTCTTGAATCATATGGTATTCAAGTACTGGAAATAAAATTCTGTATTTACATGTACCTATGTATAACCAAGGAACATCCATGGAATACCATCCAGAAAGATCACGATTAATCAACGACATCATGGGGATATTCACTGCCACTTAGCCAGAAGCTTGTTTAAGACAGGGTTGAAAGGATGTCTATATATGTATACACTGTGTTGTGTATTCCAGCCATTAGGACTAGGAACATCTGGAGAGTATTACACCATCTTTGCAAAGCTTTATCATTAGCTACCAGTGATGACACAACACAGTGAAATGCTTGCCTCTTTGTCGTTCAACATTATCTTGTGCTCTCATCACCATCTTCCACTGTGACTTGCAACATCCAGCGGGAATCTTTTGTGAAATGGCAGTGGGTTGATGGATGAACTTTGTGAGTAAACATCCTTACGGTTTTCCTTTAAATCTGGAAAGAAAAAGATTAGGATTAGCATCTTTAGCCAAAGCGTTGTCCCATGGATTGTCACACTCTTCCTTATTTTGGCTCTTACTTCCCATCCATGGACGGATCCGGGATTTTTTTCTAGGGGAGGATGCACCCGTGAAAGGGACACTATGGCAGTCCAAGGGGCACTTTCCTGTCTTTAGGGAGTAGAATTTACACCAGTAGAAAGTGGACTTTTCCTGTCTTTAGGGGTGTGTATACCCCAAACACTCTCCCCCTAAATGCGCCACTGCCGCGCATCCCAAATCCTTGTTGCATTGTGCAAGACAGCAACACACTGCATGAAGTCTAATCACATGAGGATCAAGCAATGACCCAGCTTTTGCTTAGGGAGGCGCACTCAGCAACGACACCAATATTGCAGGCTCAAACATATCAAGGTGAGCAAGATAACAAATAGAGGGTTCTCAAGGAAGCCATCTTGTGGGTCAAAATAAAAGAAATTTTCTCCTTAGGGAAATAAAATATTTTCTTATTCAAAAACATTTAATTGTCTTCTGACCCACACGATGGCAGTAATGAGAACCCTCTATTACAAATAATCATACCTGATATAGCTATTAACAATTTTCTTCTTGCACCAAATGTTGTGACGCCAAGTTCTTTCAAATCATCATCAGTTAGTGTCATAAATGTTTGCCAGTCAACCTGAACAAGAAAGGAAACTCATCTCTATTAGAAAGGTTATTGACCACAAAATAATTGGCTAGTTTTATTGCAGATACAAAAAAGATAAATATGTTAGTAAGAGAATGGAACGCACTTGCAAACCAGTTGGCTCGGTTAATCATCGGGAGGTCGTGGGTTCAAGCCCTCCCTTGACCAGTACTCAGGTTCTTAAAATAACTGAGGAGAAGGTGCTGCTTTCGTAACCACATCTACAAACAGACGTTCACGTGGCTCGGATGATCACGTTAATGGCGGTCCCGTCCCTTTCATCGTAAGGGACGTTAAAAGAAGGCCAAAGGTTTGCCAGCTTACAGCTGTTTCGCACTACCCTCTATAAATAAGGTCGATTTATTTTTTTATTTAAAGTGGAAATAGGAAACAAGAAGGGGGCTTTTAATTTGGATATAGAAAAAATTTCTAATCTTACCTCTTGCTCCTGGAATATACTATAGTATTTCATAAGTCCTAGTTTGTCAAGAAGTTTTTCAAGGTCTGAAACGAGAATTAAATATACACGTTTTGCTTCGTATTTAACCAACTGCATTAAAAAAAAAAAAAAACAATGAAAGCGCTTTAAAAAAAAAAAAAACATTTCATACCTGATATCGGAGGTGAAGGACAGGGATAGGTATTTCTTCTTTCGCCAACGATCGGGATAAAGGTGTCTATTATATAATGGAGGTAAAAGATATCATTAAATCAAATCATTTTAAATCATTTATTTTTGGAGAATTTCGCGCATTTGTTGCTGAAGTAGAATTCGGACCGCCGCGCTATCGGTATAAACGGCTTGTTCCAGCATTGTGATTGGTTAAAGGCTCGGACACACGATGCGACGCTGCCCGCGACTTTGCTTGCAATGGGGAAATCGCACCCCACCCGTGCAACTGTTGCATGTGACGCCCATCAAGGTACCAGAGGTTTGTTACTGGTCAAGACATGTTACATTACTAACCTTTTTGACCATGTTGACTCGACGTCTGCTGTAAAGAAACGTATCAATCGGTTAAGAACAAAAGCTAAAATCGGTGGCCCAATTTCGCAGCGATAACGTCAGTGAAGACTGATCCTTTGACACGAGAAAATCGCAACTCCTACAAGGGGTTTGCACAAAAATCTTGTGATTTGCCGGCCTTCAGAAGGCAGCAGAACAATAGTTTATATGTTTGACTGAATTACCTCAAAGACGGATGTACTGTTGCTACGCGACTCTCGAGACGTCGTTTCTAGTGACGATGGCGGTAGAGGGTTCTAAAATGACAAAAACGTGCTGCTTTAGCAAAATTTCTATTGGCTAATTAAACCTTAACTACAAGACTAGAGTGAATATTCTCTTTGCAGCAATTCCTAAAGCAGTTCAATTTGGAAGACAAACCATTGGAATATTTTTTATCGATTTTGTATTGAAAATTGCGAAAATTGTATTGTTTTGTCCTTCGAATTAAACCGCTTTGGGAATTGCTGCAAAGGGTCTAGGAGGAGCTAAAAAATGCAGAAAAAAGCTAACATCTCCGTGGACGTACAGGTTGAACATTTTGCAAGGGAACAGAACATGTCCTCTACGGACACCCAGCAATTTGCGTCTTAACAACATTCGCATCTTCCCTCCCCCTCTTTTGTTCCCCCTCACCCCAAATGTACAAATCCTAGATCCACCCCCGTAACTTGTCACATATCCTATTCACTTACTTCTGGTAATGTCCCGTTAACAGGTCCATTGTATGGCAACATATTACCTTTATTACGAGATTTGAACTCCAGCTAAAAAAACAACAACAACAACAAATACAAGGTGAATTGAATTGTCTATCATATAAACATCGCATTTTCAGTGAGATTTTCATGCTCCCGATTGCGTTAAATATATTCTTAAGATGCATAGCATCCATCCAAACCATATATAATTTTTAGCAATCAACATTTGTTTTGATGCTGTAACCCGATAAAGTGTTTTGACTTGTTGGACATAACAACAGTAACTGTGGAGCAGTGGAACTTTGAATTTGACTCGGGCCATGTTTTAACATGTTTTAAAAAACTACTCCGGAACTTCGATACTCACCAACTGTTTAATTGCTGATTCTGGCATGGATTTCGAAAAGCCAAGACCACTCCATGTGTCTGTTGGGACTCGAACCTCAGGAAACTGAACCTTCTTTTGCATCGCTGTGAAGAACGTAGCAAATAAATACACGAAAAAACTCCAAAGCTCATTGGAAGTGTGCATTTTGCATGTAGTTTGTGACATTGGTGGAGAACCCGGGTATCGAACCCAGAACCGACCGTTTGTTCGTTTGTTTGTACGTTCGTTCGTTCATTTGTTTGTTTTGATCAAAAGAATTTTGCAGAAGCTGTTTTTCCTTAAAAGAAAAAGGATATATCACTTTTTTGAGAATGCTTATGGCTGAAACATTGGAAAATGACGTCGACAGGGGTGGATACGGGGTAGGGGTGCAGTGGGTGTGTGCCCGTTCCCATGAGATAAGCTACTTAAAGTCAATTATGGATTTAATTTGGTGCTCGAGTCCCGATCGTAATTAGTGAACCCTTCTCGCCCTCAACAAAAGTCCTGGAGGTGCAACCCCAACCCCCGGCAGTAAAAAAAATTCCTAGATTCCTTTCATTTAAAAATCCTGTATATAAGGTGTTGGCTTGATGTTGAATCTAGTTACGAACTTACCTTTTGAAGCTAATTCTTTCTTTCTTTCATATTCGTCGATCTAGTCATTAGACGTGTCAAAAAATTTAAATTAGATTACGTTATACGGGAGGTTTCCTTACAGCTTCATCGAGAGCAATTTATTCCCAATTCTTGAAACGATCCCTCCGAAACTTTACTTTTATTACGTAGAAGAAACTTATACATGCATGCACAAACACCCCTTCCCCGTAAAAATGTCTTGTGTCCAAATTTGCCTTTCCCGAATTGGTTCAAGTCGAGTTCGCAACCATCTATAGATTTTTGGAGAGACACGAAAAAATGGCGTCTCCAGAAAAATCTGGGTTGTTAAAATGTGTCCAAAGAAACAATATTCTAAAGGAAGAAGATATTCCAGGAACATTCCTAGAGAATCAATAGAACACTGTAGTGTTGTTCAGTTAAGGAGATGGCTACTTTGCAGAGGAGAAAAAAATTTCAGGCAAAACGGTTGATTGCCATGTCAAATAAAACCACAGATTAAAAAAAGGAATATAAAAGAAGAAAAAAAGAGAAAAGTAATGAAAAAGAAAATGTGACGCTTTCGGGGTTCGAACCCACGTTAATTATGTTAATTTATTCAAAAAAGTCTGTGAACACACTAACCATACCCCCGAGACATTCCCTTGAAAGCTGAGGCGCAGTATGGATTTCC